>JAIGNY010004348.1:145000-247500 GCA_020152595.1 Chiridota heheva | reverse complement strand
TGAAAACCTAGATTTTCTTTATGTAATGTTTCTAGATATTAATAGCATTTTAGCCTGTATTAAGCACTTTGAAACGAAACTAATTGTATAAGTAGGTACCCCTAAGTTTAGGTAATTGGGTAAGCAACTGACTTAAATCAGTTATAATTCGGTTGTATGAAGTGGCGTATGTTGGTTGGAAAATTAAAACAAAATCCTTTCAACATATCAAACGTTGGACAATTTATTATTGAAAGTTCCAGTATCGTTAGGAAGAAATGCTTGCTATAGTGTAGTATAATGTGATATACCTCAACGGTAGATACGAACATGGAGGGTCTAGGATATCATATGCACAGGGAGTGGTTTGGGCCGGCGGTTTTAGAGGAGGTTACTACTCCCTAAAAGTCACGAAAATGAAGATGAACTTTTACGTTTCTTACTTTGAATTCTAAAATGGCAATCGTGGGGCGCACAGTGTTGCATGGAGGGAAGAATAATTTTATTGCATGTAGATGTATTGTCGTTATTTAAAAGTCTTATCAAAAGTAATTATTATTCAACATCTAGCGTATTCTGTCATGTAAATGGATGCTTTAGACAGAAAGCAAATGATTAATTATACAATTTATGCAGAACAACATTACATTGTGGTATGGTACGCCCTATCAATGGATAGGACAGACTCGGCAGGTCATACTTCGTGCTTCTGTTGATTTCTGCGCAAGAGAGAGTGGGGAGAGAAACGTGTTGCTGGTGGAAATCGGGTTATTTTTAGTAATTGTATGATGGTTTAGGGAGACAGGATAAGCGTGTGGAAAAGTGCACTGGGTACATATACCCAAGTGTTAAAAAATTCGACGGATGGGCAATGTTCTGGTGGTGAAAGTGGATGGATTAAAAGAATGAATACTGCGTTGAAAATTGAGAACGGCTGGGAAGAAAATTTGTAAAGCTTAGAATAGGTGTTGATTTTATTGGTTGTACAAGTGTTGATAGCTAATAGTTGTGGGAAGGAATACTAATTGATGAAAAAGAAATTCTTAATGACGGCTTTATCAAGTTTTCAAAGTGCTTATCGAACTAATTTTGTGTGAGCATAATTCTTTTTTCGATTTAAGAGAAGTAGTTGCCGGGTAGATAATTTGTGAGAGAGAGAACGTTATTGGTATAGTTACATAACATTTCATATAAATCATTTATAGATTCCGTGGTCAATTTGAGAGATTGTAGGTAAGATGATGGGTTTATTGTAGAGAGACAACTCAATGAATAGTGAATAGTAGTTAATGTATGATAACTTTTTTAGTGAAAGAGGAGAGTTTGTTTGGAAATAGTATGTTGGCTAACTTATGTTGCTGTAGTAGTTTAAGGGTGTTAACGTACACATTTATGAATAATGATATGATTTCTTAGTGAATGTTCAATGGTTGAGGAATTGGAAAAACAAACTACAGACCATTTTTACATCAGTCTAACCTTGAACTATTAAAATGAAGCTGTCAAAGGCAATTTATTGAGCCTGTGAATAGTGGGCGGAAGTAAATGTACATAATTTAAATGAAATTGGGCACCAAGTGAAGCTTCATTTCCGTGAATTTCAATGAATGACTGCATTCTGTGAACTCATACCCGTAAATGCCTCCCTACAACTGGAGGTTGATCATAATTGTACATATCTGCCGTTAAGATGAACACCGGCATGGTAACTGTTGAATTACCACGCACCTGGGTAACGCGTTGCACATGAACATGCACACGCATCGTTGTCTAGTCTTTTCTGATATTCAATTTACCATTTCGCACGGTATTTGCGTGTACCTTTTATCTGACGTAGACATTACATGAGAGTAATAAGATTTTCTTTGGACTAAGATGTGGATATTAAGTCTTTTCAAAAAGAATTATTTTTACAATTAAAACTACACAATGTACTAAGTTTGTTCGGAAAGTGGTGTCACTAGACGATGGTGTGAATAAGTTTCTTACTATTGCAAGTCAATTGGGAGTGTTCTTGGGGGAAAAGACTATAAGTGGAGAAGAGGTGTTGCAGGTCGAGTCTAGGATTTGGGAAGAGTGGTGGAGGTATTCTTAGGATTGCATTACTAAGAATGGATAAATCGGTGAGCAGTGGATGACTTGAAGTGATTATGATTAGGGAAGTTGAGGCTTAAAGTGCTCGGGCGATAAAATGGATGTAGAGAATAGAATTTGATAACATATGTGGATAATTATTGGAAAAGCATATATGCAAGTGGATTAGATAATGCATGAGTAGATTGATGGACAAATTGGTGGCTCGATGAAATAACGGATGGGTGGTTGGTTGAAAAGTGCAAATATGCTTTTGAAGGTGATTTTTGAATTGTACAAAGGTGAGAAATGGAAAGTATGGACGGTAAAAAACAGGGATATGTGGATAAGAAAGAGAATGAGTACGTCGACGGACAGGTGAGTAGATTCTAAAGTATATTCATGGATGTTCTTACGCCGCGTTACTTTGTAATTTTTTGATATAGATACCTTGAGAAAAGAAGAAGAATAGATGAGTGAGAAACTGAATAAAGGTTATTAATCCTAAGTGGCTGGGTTGTATGAACACTAGACATGTACGAGGTAGAGGGAAAACGGGCGGGGAAGTTTAAATTTAAGTTAAACATTTGTTTATAATTCGATTGAAGAGTGGATGCGATAGGATATAGATTGCAGGATGGGTAAAACGATGATTACGATGGTTTGGTTTAACATGTGTTGATAGTTGAAAGAAGTTATGGAAAAGCACATGGGCTGAATTATAAGAAATTGCTTCACCTACTGCTTCCTCAAACTTTGCAAAGTGGGTATCAAAGTTAGTGGGTACCAAGTTGAGTGGGTGAAATGTCGGATGCTTGCTGGGTGTGGGAGCTTTGAGAATAAGTGCACGAATATTTGTTTGTCCAACTAAGTGTTGAGTAGTTTTTAGGATTATGGTAAAGGAAGGATACGGAATAGGGAGGAGAGTAAAAACACATTGTGGTGAGTGCTGGTGGTTGTGGAACCACTGTGGGATGAGTGGACGAATATATGTTTCTCCATTCTAGTACTCAAAGAGGAGAGATTGCTTTGGAATTTTCCGTTGGTCAATGTTGCTGTAATACTTAAAGGTTGCTCATGTATTAATTTATGAATACTAATGGTCCATTTGTTTTATTATTGGCCACCAAAAGAAGCTTCCGTGAATTCCAATGAGTGACTGCATCGTGTAAAGTGATACCACTTAATGCCCTTTCTACAACTGGAGGTCGATCCTCCCTGTACGTATCTGCCGTTGAGATGACCACCGGCGTGACAACTGATAATCCACCAAACACCAAGATAAAGCGTCGCACATGACACGCACACGCATCATTGTCTCTGTTTATTCTTATATTCAATTGAGCATTTATACCATTGTGTGTACACCTTGATCAAATAAAGGAAAAGTATCGTCCCATTATTACATTTAGAAGTGAACATCACAGTGCTGGTAAAATCACTTCTGGTTGTAAATTTTGCCTACTGGTTCCCAGAAATATGCGATGGTATTGACCACACATCTGTCAGATCTAACATTGGGGACTACATTTGTTATTGTTAACACCATGATTTCTCGCAATCAACAAGGACAATTGAAAACCAGAAGTGACGTTACGACCACGGAGGCGTTCACTTCTGAGTCATTTAGGGGACGATACCTTCTCTTTTACAACTGGGAAAAGCAGAGATTGCATGTCGACTACTCAAATTCATTCGCCAAAATTTATCAGAGGAAATTACATTCGAAGTCATAGCCTTATAACTTAGATCCCTCCAAAGAATAAAAGATCTTTCGTAGAAAAGATTTTGAGTTATAATCAACCAGTCTTGATGTTTAGGTAGGTTCTGCGGGATGTTGGGAAAATGAATTCATATTTCTCTTGAGCTTAATAGGTATAGAGATAATGAAATTTTCATAACAATTTTGATAGGCGAAACTTAAATCCATATCAAAAGGAAAACGTTTAGCTAAACAAGTTAAGATTAATTATGAGTCGTTTCATTCTTACGTTCGCTCTAATGGCAAAAAGGAAGGTTGTAGGGATATGGCTGAGGTATTGAATGACTACTTTTTTGTGACTGGTTTTTATATAAAAAAGTCTTTTGCTGATGGGGTTATAAATCTTAGTATTTATTCTGTAGTATTTACTAAGAATGAAGATAGTGTTTCCAAGAAGTTGAATGGAAAAATATCCAATAAGCCCCTCGTTCTGTTTCCTGAAATAAAGTCTTTTTCCAACTTCTGGATCGGTACTCTGGTTTATAGCAATATTAGCAACTCAATTATTAAGATCTTGCCATTATAATTGTGCAATTTTGGAGTGGGATTAAAACTATTCTCAAAATTGATTGCCTTATTGTAGTACCATGGCTTATCTTTCAATTCATTTTCACTTGGCCTGTTGCATAGTTAGTAAGGCTCATCTTGAGTATATACTTAAGAGGCTATGATTCTCTTTTATGAGAAGGATACATTCATTTTGAGCAGGTTAATTGATGAACAACTAAACGTTTTCCTGAAGTAGGAATATTTTTCTTATGAATCTAGGTTGCCAATTCGGGGTTTGACTACGCTTGCTCTGAGAAGAGTATGACTAGGTAATGTAAGACACGTAGTGACTCAGTGGTAGAGAGTCAAACTAGTATTCCAAAGGTACTGGGTTTGTTTTCTTGGCACGAGTGTAGTATGTAGCGTCCCTGAGCAAGGATCTTTATTCTACCTGCTTAAGTTTACTAAGCTGTAAAATGAGTACCAGCATTGCTGGGGAGTGAACATGCGATGGACCGGCAATTACTGTACAAGAGGATACATTGACAATCATTCGCTTACATCACAAAAGCCGCAAAGAAGCACCGGCTTTACGATCCTTCATATGACTTTAAAAAAGTTACTCGCGTACGGTAAAACGATGAATTATATGTCATTATTTCATTTATCAATAAACTATTTCCGCGATGTGCATCGCATACTGCTGTAAACAAAATACATATGATTTATCTTTTAGTTTTCCATATCTTAAAGTTTATGTTAACGGTGTGTATACAAAAACTGTGGCTTGTATTTTGATTTATAAGAAAGACAAGAAAAACAATTGAAAGGGAAAGTGACGTATAATCTAATGACTTGTATGGCTTGCTAAATTACTTGATAAAATTGGTCAGTGAATATCTAAAGGTTCATTCCAGATACCATTTCAATTTAACTCTAATACGTTACCTACTATAATCTCCCACCAATGATTCATTTTATTGGAATGCAAGTCATGTTGTTCTGCTCTTGTTTGCAGGAGACAGTATGGGTTACAACAACAACCAACAATTTTCAACACGGGATCGAGACAACGATGCTTTGGCAGATGGGTCATGTGCGCTGATTTACACAGGTGCATGGTGGTTTAATTCTTGTAGCGACGCTTTTCTCAAAGGCAGATACGTACAAGGAAAATCCATCAGCTGCGTAGAGGGAATGAATTGAATATCATTCTGAGATAACTATTACCCACTGAACTTTTTAACGACGTACTTTGTAATATGTGAAATAATGAACCAACCCTTCAAATTGGTACATGTAATAGCAATAAGTTGTCGAAGTGAGCAGGTGAGTTTAGTACGAACTGGTTATGCATCACAGAACATTATCACGTGTATGTTCTTCACGGATGCTGTGTATGCTACCCTTTACGTCCACAATACACTTTATTTAAAACATTATCAAATAATAGGACACTTAAGCTATATTGGCAATATTTAAACTTGGGCAAAGGAGCAAGAAATACTGTCATATCTATTTATTAGGCATATTATCAGACTATCCCTAAAACGGTATTGTCAGAGAGGTTTAGATGGTATCAAAAACTACTGAATAGTGAACTTTGGTGGAGCTATAGCAGCAGAGGGTGACGATGTTGGTAGCAGAATACATGGGTGGGTTTGGAGAACAGGTGTACATGGATGTCACATTTTTTTACATTATTTTTGTACATTTTGTTCACATTTTATTATCTCTTCATCCGTATAGAAATGGGATCAATATATTGTAGTCACTTTGGGGTATTGCACATAACAATCTCTAGCCCTTATAACTATGGACTACCCCATGGATTAATTACTTGATACTAAGAGGTCTGCTTGGGCCTGTAGGTTATTCATAAGGTGGAATTCTTCAGTCTGTCTTTGTGTGGGCGTGTATGTAAACACCAAATTATGTTATCTCACATATAGCTGCAAATCCGCAATACCGATTTTTGTCAAACTTGGTACAGGGGTAACTGGGATAATTCACACCTGTGCCTCTTAATTGTTGGGGTAATTGGTCAAATGACAAAGGCCAGAGGTCAGATGAAACAATTTATTACTGAGGACTGTATCTTTTGTAGGAGAGGATCTTATCTTTAAAAATGACATAGGTGGGTAGGTAAACCTTTCTGCAAATAATCGATATATTTTGAGGTCAAAAGGTCACATTCAACGGTCAAAAGTGTGTTTTAATGGGTAGGTTACTTTTGTGTCACTTTGAACTCGAAAAGTACAAGATCTGTGTTTACCTGGTTTTGTTGCGCGATACCTTGGCATATGCATTGTTTAAATGACAAGTTTAATGACAAGTATGAGCTATGGATGACCTTATGGAGTCACATAGGACAATTTGCTTAGATAAATGGTGGTTTGATGTTTTAAAATGTCATGGGTCAAAGGTAAATACATGTTTATAATGAGAAATGTTTTACCTTTTTGCTGCATTGCTTTAATGAGAAGCAAGTTTTACTTATGCATGGTCCTAAGGGGTAATACATGACAGCTTGGTGAGATAAATGGTTATTTAATGCTTCAAAAAGACAACGGTCACAGGTCAAAAATAAATGTTTACAAAGAACAATTTTAGAAGTTTCTGCTGCATTTGTTTTAAATGAAAACTTAGTTTGAGCTATGGATGAACATGCAGTTCCTTCTTGTTGTTTCTAAGTTATTGTGTGGAGATAAGAGTTTTGGGTGAGTTTTTGTGTGAGAATCCTGAGATTGTTTTTAAGGTGAAGAAATGGTCTAGGGAGTATGTGAAGCTGAAAATCTATAAGGATATATTTGAAAGTAAACTGCTTATTGTAGTTGTTGCAAAAAGGTGTCAAGACGCGGTCTAAAGGTAGGAGTTCAATGGGCAGTTTCCCAGGTGGCCCGGTGAACAGAGTATCTAAAATTATATGACAAAATTTGTAGCGCTAACATGAAGTGAACAACAAATTATCTTTTCTTTCATCTTTTTGTTTTCGTTTGTATTCGATTATTGTATATGTGTCATATACCCGAAAATTCTCAACATTACTACATTTACTCCAAAATCTTCACGTTCTTTCTTGACTTCTTTCAAAAGTGTAATGACATTCAGAACAGAGAGGCAAGAATACCCAACATTTTCCGCTTAGAACCGGAAATATTTCTCAGGTAATTAACTTAAGTTAATCTGAAAATCTTCTTCAATTTGTGAGGAATCTATGTCAATTTTCTGAAGCTTATTTTGTTTTAGACAATTTTCGTTCATGTTCGGGCAATTATTTTCTTTTTATGGGCAATTTCCTTTAATTTTGAAGAAATTGTTGCAAAGTTTTGTTTATTTTCGTAAAATAGACCACCGCACGGGCTTTAGCTCTAGAACTACCAGGGATCCGAAGCGTAAAGATGGCATATGGTCCCAAACCGTCAGTTGTTTCGCTTGACATTCACTTCATCTTGTTGGTTCACATCAATTACTCCCTCAACAAACCTAATATGGAAATGTATAGCTACGCCGTTGGACAGCAAAATATTTTGATATGGTATGATTGTAAGCAACATTTTGAGGGAACTCTCATTTAAGATTGAAACTAGCAAAGATGGCGGATGAGCGTGCCTTCATTAATGTGCATAAAAATAGCATTTGAAGAACATTAAGCTTTCAAACAAAGTCTCTGTAAAAAATCTAGCAGACGTATGTATTCATTAATTCTTGCTTTCAGTCGGTGGCTGGGTAGGCTGGTAGGAACTCCAGTGCATTGCGTAGCCCCGGGCATTTAGTGATATTTAGGCGGCTCATAGAACCACTACGAACACGGGCATGTGTATTCATTATTCGCAAGATCTCTTGATCGTTGTTCCAGATTGCCATGTTCTGATCAAATCAAGAAATCAGGGACTACACATTGTTTTATTAGACATACAAAAAGTTTCAACTCATTTGTATCATCCGAGGAATTACTGTGCCCATCTGGAAACAATCTTATTTCCATGTCACATTTTACGAAACTATGAGATTATTCCTTTACAACCTACGTTAGTTCCATCTTGTCTATTTCTGCCCTTGAGATAAGCATAGCTGCAGTTATCAAACCACTATGCACCTGGATAGAGTGTCCCACATAATCCGCTGGAATACCCATTATTGTCCCAATCCCTTGCTGAAAACTTTCGGTTGCCCTTCCAAGCGGCCATGCTGTCACCAACAAATAAGAATGCGCTATCAAAATTTTCCAGTAAAATGAAATCAATAAAACAACAAATTCAATTACATTCCATCAGTTTTCAAACATGAAGAAAGAATAGCAAATGGAATGAGCGCGATTTATTGGTTGAACCTAGACATATTTTAAAGTCCGAGAAGACATTCCATTTAAGTAATCCACAAGTTGTTCAAAAATGCTAGTACAAATATTTTAAATATATATTTATGTAAGTGTAAGAAAATTGTATTTATTCCCTCTATTAGCCTCATCCGTAGCACAATTTTGACACTTCTAAACGCGGATATCAACCGGTCTGAACTAATATTTGGAATTGTGCAGTTGGAGTAAATTAGAAATTGGTTCAAAGTACCAGAATTATAGCGTAAATAATATTTCTTTGAAATATCTATAGAATTTGGGTAAATGTATTTCACCCAATACAAAACGACATGGAAGTAAATTCATAAAAACTAGCCAAAAAGTTAACTAGCTTCTCGTAAGAAGCACTTGCAAGGATTTTTGTTTATAATCATCTTGTTTATCGCTCAGGCAGATAGGTATCTAATGTTCTATTCTTACAGCATGGCGTAACTCAACGGTAGGTACGTACAGTGAGTGTCTATGATATCATACGCACAGGGATGGGTTTGGGAGAATAGGTTTACAGGAACTTACTACTTCACGGAAATGAGACTGTGCGGTACAACCAAGTTGTATGTTATGTTTGACGTGACATTTTTTACTTATATCAAACTAACCTACATGTCACAAAATGCATATACGCATTAACTTACATGTATTGTACATACACTATATGTACGCACTCATTTGCAGACAGGCTTTTAAAAGGACAAAATGTTCTAAAAGATATTTGGTATTTATATCATGAAACAAAGTTGACTAATCCCGATAAAGATGGGATGATATCAATGACTTGCGATTGAAGATTGCCTGAGAACAAGTATAGAGGTATTCTTTGCTTTCAAATTTTCAGAGTAGCATCCTTATATCATAAATATAAGAATAGATATCAAATGGGTGAAAAATTTGACTGCATACTTGGAAGGATCCACATTTGGAAAGTTCTAATCAGCAACTATTCCCATTCGAGAATTTGGCACAGCGTCAAAAAAGTTATTTCAAACCATTGATACAATACAAATAATTTTATAAGTATGCACCCCTACGTTTAGGTAAGCTGGTAAATAATTAAATTAAATCACAATAAATTCTGCTCCATTAATTCGTGTATGGGATAGAGGTTGTGAAACCATGTTAGTATGGCAAATTTTTAGATATAGATTATATCCTTCACATATAAACATGTCGACAACGTTGGGCAATTCAGTATTGACAGATTCTATGACGTTTTCTCTTCTTGTAGCTATGCTTACCTCAACGGTAGATACGTACAAGGAGGATCCAGGATAGCATTAAGACAGGGAGTGGTTTGGGTGAATAATTTTAAAGGAAATTACTACTCTCTGAAAATTCACGGAAATGAAGCTGTGCACTAATAATACAATTGAATGAATATTATAGGATTCCTATATATATATATATATATATATATATATATATATATATATATATATATATATATATATATATATATATATATATATATATATATATATATATATATATATATATATATATATATATATATATATATATATATATATATATATATATATATATATATATATATATATATATATATATATATATATATATATATATATATATATATATATATATATATATATATATATACATATATATATATATATATATATATATATATATATATATATATATATATATATATATACATATACATATACATATATATATATATATATATATATACATATATATCATATATATATATCATATATGTATATATATATATATATATATATATATATATATATATATATAGTATATATATATATATATATATATATATATATACATATATATATATATATATATATATATATATATATATATATATATATATACATACATATATATATATATATATATATATATATATATATATATATATATATATATATATATATATATATATATATATATATATATATATATATGTATATATATATATATATATATATATATATATATATATATATATATATATATATATATATATATATATATATATATATATATATATATATATATATATGTATATATATATATATATTTACAAAATTGACCTGTATTAGATAGTATGAAAATGATTGTATAAGTATGTATCTGTAATTTTAGGTCATTAATATTGTAGTTAAAATTCTGCTCTATTAATTGGCGTATGGGAAAGAGGTTGTTACGGCATACCAGACGGTTAAACAATTTTGAAATAACGCTTATTACCTTTAACAAAGTCGACAACTTTGAGCAATTCAGTATTGGCAGCTTCAATCACGTTATGAACAAATGTATACTATAGGATGGTATCATTTGCAAGTAAATTGCAATTAAATTCCAAGAAGTTGGTATAAGAATGTTTGTGTATAATTCTGTTAATTCCTCGAAGGTGCCTGGTGGCTCTATTCTTGCAGCCTTGCGTACTGCAATAGTAGATACGTACAAGGAAGATCCAGCTTATATTATAAATAGTGGCTAGTTTGGAAGAATGGTTTTTAATGGAGCTGACTACTACCAAAAATGAAGCTGTGTGTTTACGTCGTTTCTTAATATGAATTCTAAATAGCGATTGAGTGGTGCATATTCTTGGATTGAGAGATAACCAAATTTTAATGCACGTCGATACATAGTAGCTATTCAAAAGTCATTTAGAATTATTTATCAACATTCAGCTTATGTATTCTGCCATGTAAATGGATGCTTTACAATGTACCAGTGATGCTGGATGGAAATTGTGTGATTAATGGGAATTATGTTTAGAACCGTGTGGGTGTCATCACACGCATTGTTTTCTTCTGATATGAAATTAACCATTTCACCATTGTCTTGTATATCTTGACCAATTAACAACAAACATTGCGCGCCCACCAGTAAATTTAATTTGCGACATTTGAACAGACGAACACTGTGCGTACACAATGCTAAAGTGATTGTTCTACCCTTCAAAATACTCTTTATATTGCAGTTCATCGCAATGTAACTTAGATTCTTCTGAATCCATGGCCGCAATCGATGTTACAATAGTGTTTGTACTGGTAAAACTACTTTTGTAATAACCGCTATAGTGACAAAATATTGAAATATCCAAAAGTATATTTTACGAAAACATAAAATTCAAATTATGCCTACAAATGTCTTTCGTGTAACTTGGTATATTTCAAGTTAGCACCCCTTACAACACACAAGCTTGTAAAGCGATATTGGTGTAATTATACTATTATTAATATTAATCAGATTGTAGCAATACTGTAGAATCTGGTACGCATCCTCGACGGAAGACCGTAGAGTTTTGTCATTCGGAAAATCGAGATACGCGTAGTAAAATTACAAGTATATGACGTTGCCTTTCCGTAAGATCTGTTATGATAGCTTTGTGAGTTAATTATATAAAAATTTCGTGATGTAGTCAAAAGTAATAACATAATACTGTAACTCGGAATCTACTATGCCATGTACAGTATTGTAATTTTCGAAGCACACTGACTCGGTAAAGAAGAGTTAAACTCGTATTCCAAAGGTACTGGGTTCAATTCTCGACACGATGAGTCCTTTGTAGTATCGTTGACCAAGACTATCTATTCCAGCTACTTCAGACTGAGTCTACTTGGCTGTAAAATAAGTACCAAATGATGGAGAGTGGGTTCAACATAAAACGCACTGGTCTATCATGCATAAGGCCATTGACTCTTATCCAATTACATCACAAAAATCAATATAAACCACCGGCCTTATGGTTCTTCATGGATTGGGAAAGAATTAGACATACAAAAATGTAACTGTGCACGGTAAAAAGATACAATTTATGATATAATTTTATCTATCAACACAATCTTTTCGTCATGTGTATCGTGTACTACTAGCACGAACGTGGGGCATTGCGACTACAATATAAATAATTTGTATATAATAATCTCTATTATTTCTTTAACTTGATGTAAACAAATTATGTAACTGCTATATCAATTCATATTGGCAAGAAAGCAAATAAAATGGGAAAGCTATGTTAAACGTAATGGCTGGCTTAGCATGCCAAATTACTTAATAAGTAGGGTCATTACTTTAAACAATTTAACGTTCCATTTCA
Organism: Chiridota heheva; assembly: GCA_020152595.1. NCBI lineage: Eukaryota > Metazoa > Echinodermata > Holothuroidea > Apodida > Chiridotidae > Chiridota > Chiridota heheva. The sequence goes on along the minus strand of JAIGNY010004348.1, from coordinate 234,732 downwards.
GATAGAATAACCGTTTCAAATAAAAGAAAATGTTGCTATTATCATCAACTACAATTCCATCAAATGATTTGTTTTATTGGGATGTTTTGAGTAAATCATGTTGTTCTGCTGTTGTTTGCAGGAGGCAGTATGGGTTACAACAAGAACCAAGAGTTTTCCAACTCGGGATAAGGACAACGATGCTTGGTCAGATGGATCATGTGCGTGGTGGTTTAATGACTGCAGCGACGCTTTTCTCAACGGTAGAAATGCACAAGGAGGATCTAGTAGCTGCGTAGAGGGAATGTATGATTATCATTCAGAGATTGTGATCACTCATTGAAATTTGTAACGACGTACTTTGTAAAATGTGAATACTTAACCCAACCTAGTAAACAGGTGAATTCAATAAAATTCAATAAAGGCCTTAACTTTATATGACATTCTCATGACATGACATATTCTCCACTGAAGCGTTAAAATGTTATGTTAAGTTACAAATGATGTGTACTTTATTTCACTATGCCAAAATGTGTGTATATGATTTAAGGAAAACTGTTTGTACTGTAAAAATGAGAATTTGCAATTTGCCTTGTTTCAGTCATGACAGATTCGTACACTTACATCAGCGATCTTCTAATTTTCAACATATTGAAAAAATAACAATACTTACACATCATTGCGCCAGTTATATATATGTATATATATATATATATATATATATATATATATATATATATATATATATATATATATATATATATATATATATATATATATATATATATATATATATATATATATATATATATATACATAAACTGTATATACGTAAAAGTACAGTTTATTTCAGGGTACATAAACTGTATTTAAGTTTATTTCATGACACAGCGTGTACATTATTTAAGAAATATTGAATAAGGGCACTGTGAGTAGGAATGTCGTATGTGTCGGGACACAATATTGACATGTAATGACAGGTAGTTTATGAGATAAGCGTAAGCCACTAACCAATGGACAATGGCCTTTGACCTTTTAAACATTAACATAAGTCTACTTTACACAACAATTTCAATTGAATATGCCACTCTTCCGTCCACAACATACATTCTTGAAACCCTTCAATAGGTAGAAGATTTGAGTTCTTAATAATTTGTAAACATGAGGAAAAGAACAAAATACCGTCATATTTAATTTTTAGGGAGGTTATCTCTAAAAGTGTATTGCGATCCAGATTTTCAGAGAGGGGTAAATAAAATCAAGTGAATAAATGGTGGGGCTGCTGAAAGCAGAAATACTTGGTGGTAATTGCATATATAACAGGCGTGTATGTATGCCACATGATGTTTTGATTGTTTTGAAGTTATTGCTTTATTGATAAAAGAGCAGCTTTGGGGTTAGCTTTTTGTGGGAGAGGTCTAATATTGTCTTTAAGGGGAAGAAAATGTAATAGGAAGTGTGTGAAGGAAAAAATCTATAAAAATATATTTAAACGTTAGATTATCGCAAAGAGGAGCTGTCGAACCACTTTGAGAACAGAAATGTAGAAAGTGGTGTCAAATATTTGGGGGTGCAAAAATGGAGGTTGTGTTGTTGGTAAATATTGTTGGTTGAATGCTTTGTAGTTTGTTTGGTGTTTGACGTTGCAGTGCTGTGAATGTAGGAGGTGATGAAGGTTTATCTGAATGTGTCTTTATGATCGTCGGTGGAGTTTTGTTTAGAGGCTGAACCAACTCTATCATTGTTTGGTGTGCCCAACTGGGATGGACATTAAGAAGGATATAAGGTAAAGATAATTTTCACATGAAGCCCTAAGTTTATGTCTGAAAGTGCAAAAAATACCTCAAAACCATCAATCAACTCGCAAAATTCACTATTATAGAATCTCATAACATATATTAAGTTTACTACTTTAAAAATATAGCAATTGCAATGTATGCCGGAGTGGTATATGGAACAAAGGTTGGTTTGCACATTGGATCGAAGACTTGATTAACGTATTGAACGGGTGGCACCATGGCATATGCTATATATGGAAGCCACTGTCTTATATGCCACTGAGCTCAACACAGGATATTTTAACGAAGTAGGATAGTATAATGCACGAAGGATGTAATGGAATGCTCTGCAGAGGTGAGAATGTCTATGATGACATGTGGTTGGGTCACATATACGACATACTATGGAATTTTAATTGCATTGACTGCAGGACCGCAAGTTCCTTCGGCATCAACAATATATTATTTTCTATGGTATATTTCAATCGTGTCCTTATTATACATTTATTTGAAAAAAAAAGTACCCGACATGTGAAACATTTCTTAGCAAGAACAGTTTATGGCAAAACCTGCCCATTATGATCGACTTAACATGCATTGCGTTTTTCATTTTCAGGTGCTCATTTTTCTTATTTCCTTTTCTGTGATGTCCCAGTAAAAAGCTTTTTATGGAAAAATAATTCCCAAACCTGCCAAATATCAACATACAAAGATATTCAAACATACGTTTAAAATGTATTTAATTTCGCATATCAATATTCTGATAACCTCTAGTAAGTTACCTATTATCTACATTATGCAAATATATGAACACATTTGCTCTTAATAAAAAGAAAAGAAATATAATTTTACATGTACACAAAATAGAGAGCTTCAATTCTGTGAATTTCACTGAGTTTGTACAGACTCTGAATGTATACCAGTGAATCCCTTCTCGGCAACTAGATGTTGATCCGGTTAGTACGTATTTTTTTTATGTGACTTCCAGGGCTATAGCTGTGAAACCAAAACGCGCCTGGATAAAGCAAGGCACATGGGCATAAACATCCGTCATTGTCTCGATTTTATGAAGAAAATAAAGGCTGCAATTCTTTTTAATACGCATTCACGAATGAGACGTAGAAGACAAAACAGAAATGGTGAAAAAAAGGAATCAATGAACCTTCCCACTCCTTCAGTGTTACTGGTCACATTTTAGTTTAACTTTGATCTCACGATATTGGAGCTTGTACCGACACCTTCTGACGTGTTTTACTGTTGGGCATTTCGTATTACGAGATTACTTTCAGTTACCATGTTTGGCATTTCAAGTTACGAAAAAATTTCAGTTACCATCATCTAAAAACGCTCTCAAAATACTCCCTAACCTCGTAAAACAAACAAAGTGTCATTTCCGTACATTTCCATCGTTTCCTTGGCTACCAGAATTAAAGCCATAAAGCCAATATGCACAACAGCAGATATTCATTATTGTCACGTTCTCTTGTAGTATAAAATTAATTGATTGTCATGTTATTGCTATGTTATCCATATTACATAGCAATAACATGTCTGACAGGACTGCACATTTTGTAATAGAAATTTCAACTATTTGTACCATAAGATAATGTATTGTGCCCCATCTGGAAAAAACTATTCCTATGTCACATTCTATGAAATTCCACCAAATTATTCCGACACGACTTGAGTTAGTTCCATATTGTACATATCGGTCGTTGAGATAATCATAGCTGCATTTATTAAACCAACACGCATCTGGATAGAGCGCCGCACATGATCATTGTCACGATCTCTTGTTGAAAACTGTTGGTTGTTTTCCAAGCGATTATGCTGTCACCTGCAAATTTATTATATGCCATTAACATTGTAGGGCATTCTGAAAACAAAATTCCATTTCGTCAATATCCAAATTTAAAAGATATAACAGCACACTAACTAAAAATGCTTTTTATTAAACCTTGTCCTATTTCAACCTAAAAACGTATATTTGTTTAGATGTAATTAATTTACACGTTACAAAATGCTAATATGCATAAATGTACATGGAATATACATATATGTTAGCGTTGATTTGTAGACAAGCTTTGAAAAAGGCAAAATGATCTAAGCTGATATTTGGTAATTCTGTCATGAAACAGTATTGGAATTATAACTTTGAATTTCCTTATAAATCTTTAAGCGCGTTACTTTTAAAGACATCCTGTAAACTACTATATGTTCCCAAAATTTTTAGACATTGTCAGTTTAAGCAATTCATATTTATATTTGTATGATCATAGAACATATCAAATACATTAGCCTCTCTTACGCACTATTTTCATTGATTTATAAGTATTTTCTACAGTTATATGTTTCTTTAGAAAACAAGAAGTAATTAAGACACTATATATTTCTCCCAAATTCTTCAGAATGAAGAATTTGGGGAAATATAGTATCTGATATTATCAGTTATCTGTAATGAATATTTAGATATACCAAGATTTAAGATTTCCTGATATATCTATAGCACCTTAGCCTGTAAAGGTACAATGAAAAACATATTTTAAATATGCATCCATGAGCTTAGGTACGATTGCCATATAATTGAATTCAATTAGTTAAGATTTTGCTCAATTATTTAGTATATGGGATAATGATTGTAATGTCAAGTTCGTATGGCATTTTTTAGATAAACAATATTTGTTTAAGACAAGTCAACAACGTTGGATGGTTCAATATTGAAAGCTTTAATGACGTTTTCTCTTCTTGGAGCTTTGATTATATTAACGGTTGAAACCTACAAGGAGGATCGAAGATAACATACAAAGAGGGAGTAGTATGAGAGAACAAATTTAGAGGAGGTTACTACTTCCTAAAATCCAGGGAAATGAAATTGCGCTAACACTGTTGAATGAATATTACAGTATAAGATTCTTTGATATATTTATAGCGTATTAACCTGTATTAGATAGTATGACAATGATTGTATAAGTATGTATCCCTAATGTTATCTTATTTCTCTTACAGTTAAAGTGAAAGCTTTAGTAACATTATAAGCAAATGCTTACTAGAGTGTGGTATGTTCTACATATGAGTGTATCTTCAAATCATTCAAAATGATTATGTTATCAGTAAAAAATATGGCGTGGGCGCTCACTAAAACAGATGCGCTTTATACGTCAATTACGGTTTATTGAAAATTGCTTGATAAAAGTATCAAGTGCAGAAGAATAAAACATATGCAATATCAAAGATACGGTACTTTTATATCTGTATATTAACTTTATATACATATTGCGTCTGTAAATTGAAGTGCAACGCTTAACCTAGATGCTGGTAAATAGAAGCGGTGAAGATGATGAAGACCGATTTCTAGTAAACTTCTTTATACCAATTAAGTTGATATTTAGTTATACACAAAACGAAGCTTCATTTCCGTGAATTTCAATGAGTGACTGCATCCTGTAAACTCATACCAGTGAATGCCATGCCTACAACTGGAGGTTGAGCCTCCTTGTACGTATCTGCCGTTGAGATGACCACCGGCGTGACAACTATAGAACCACCATGCACCTGGGTAATTGATCGCACATGAACACGTACACCCATCATTGTCTCAATCGTGAGAAATGCTTATGAGGACTTACACACGAATTTGAATGAAGAGTTACTCAATCCATACAATTCTTCAAACATTTCGTTTTACCTTGCAAGAGCGTTACCACTTTACATTGTGTGTTTTGGTCATTCCCATTTCATTTCATAAATATTACAATTTAATGGAAAGGTATCGTCCCGTAAATACATGCATACGTAAACACCATGATGTCACTTCCGGTTTGCAATTTTCCTCATTGACTGCGATATATCTGTGATGTCATTGATCACACATCTGGCGGACTGAACATAGGAGTTTCCATGTGTTATCGATAACATCGTAGACTTCTCACAATCGGTAAGGAAAATTGATAAGCGGAAGTGACGTTATCAACACGGCGGCGCTCACTTCTGAATTTATTCATTGGACAATACCTTTTCTTTAATGATTTTAAAATCTGGATTTCAATTCATTATCGAGTACATTACTCTGTAGAAGGATTTAAAACATTTTGAGAAGTATCCTTCTGAGTATCACAGTGAACCTTCACTTCTCTGTTAGTGTAGACTTGTCCGTTTCAATTTGTTCTTCTTATTAATGTTATGTAAACTTTGTTCCTTTGTTATCTTTTTACAGGGATATGTTACATGTGCAAGCTTCTTGGGACCTGCTTCCTTCTTCCAAGTTTTTCCCGTATCACCAATTGCTAATTCGTTGAAATATGATTTTTCTTGTGTCTGCATACCATAGCACACGTATTTGTTAATTTCAGACGACTTGAATAAAATGTTTGAGGTATTGAATATACAGTTCGAATATAACACAATGAAATAAATGTGTATTCAATATCTCGATAAAAATGCATTTTTTGTGGATGTTATCTTTATTGTTCACAGTCTACTTTTACTATCCCGGAAAAAAAAAAAAATCGAAATAAAAAAAAATAACATCAATCTGAAATATTCACATATTATTTGCAAAGTAATGTATGCTATTCTTTGTTTAGTAAATTTAATTTCTAGAGCTTCAGAGATTCGTCCAACAAAGTCAATGGGGTTCCACCAACTTGAATAAAATGACCAGTTATTATCTTGAGACTTAAATCAAACTTGTTCTCGTTACTTAAATTGAATATGTTATTTACCCATATGATGTGTTTAATATTTTTTCTTAATATGCATATGTAAAGTGTACGACTACGTTGAGGACTAGAATGTTTTGTGAATGTTGAAAGCAATTCATCTAAGTGTTGTTGCCTAATACTATACATAAAAGGTTATAGTTGCCACAACATTTCGATAAAATCAAGTGCTCTTGCCCGTTTTTCACAGGAGACAGCATGGGTTACAACAACAACCAACAATTTTCTACCCGGGATCGAGACAACGATGAGCGAACATGGGGATCATGTGCAACGACTTTTCCAGGTGCGTGGATGTTTAATTCTTGCAGCAACGCATTTCTCAACGTCAGATACATACAAAGAGGATCCGTCGACTGCTACACGGTATTTGATGTGATTTGCTATGTAAAATATTATATAAATCTATTCAGCAAAATTACAATAATTCTTCTGATTATGTTAGTTCCGTCTCACTGTATATTTTATGTTTATTATATATTCAGCTGTCGTATTCTATGATACATGTCTTCCTTGAATAAAAAATAAAAAGCTCTAAAAAATCATCGTGCAGAAATGTAGGCACGATACTAATGCGAACGAAAAGTACGAAATATCGCAAACATTTTCAATCTTACAAACTGTCATAGTCCATGAATTGCAGATAAAAACATTAATAAAAAATCCCCAAACTAGACGACAGATTTTACGCTAGAGACAAAATGTATCCCATGTGGTTGCTAATAAGCACGCATATAAGTAATGATTAATTGTTATCTTTTATATTGTAGATCGACTTATAAAAATGACATATTAACATTTTGCGTTTTGGGTCCTCCACACGATAGAATTTATATCTAAAATATGTTTCAGTTTGTCTTATTTCAATTTATATATAACTAAATGACCAACACCTCATTAAAGGTCCTACATCTCACCATGTGTTCAACACAACAGCAAGTAACCTACATCCCACCAAAGAAAAAAACCAACACGGAATTGCTCCCACCTCACCAAATGAACGAAACCTCTCCAAACGACCAAATGCACGTAAAAAGAGCCTTAATTTATGACCAGCATTTCATTGAATGACCAACCCCTCAGGAAATGACCAACACTGCACTAAATCACAAAAAAGACCAAATCAACAACACCTCACGACATGACCAACACCTCACTAAATAACTAATACCACATGCATGTAATCAAAACCTGAGCAATACCTCACCAAATCACAAAAAAACAAATTGGCCTAAAACTCAACAAATGACCAAGACTTCACAAAATGAACCAGCTAACCAACGCCTTACCACATTAACAAAACGTCACCAAGTAAACACCTCACAAAGAGCCCTACACCTAACAAAGAAACTTGCACTTCACGGAATGACTAATGCCTCATAAAATGGTCAAATCCGTGACATATGGTAAACACCCTACAAATTGACAAAAGCAGTAAACAATGACAACAACCTTACCTAATGACCAACAACTTCGCACGTCAAAAATGCTTTACCAAATTATCATTTTATCACCAAGTTAAATAAAACCTTCACAACTGTCTGACATCTCAATTAATACCAAACGCCCTACCAATCAAATGATAAATTCCTCAACAAAAACCAACGTCTCACCATATGACAAAACACATCACCGTTTGGTGACAAACAAATGACATAAAATTGCCCATGTGAAAATCACCTCACGAAATGACCAATTACCATACAAAATAATCATTACTTCTCCAAATCACCAACACCTTACCAAATGACCAATACCTTACTAAATGAAGCATATACAATCAATTGTACACACCTGAACACACCTGAAAAATACATCACCAAACGGCCAACAAATCGAGCGATGATTAACACTTTACCAAATGGCAAACATCCCACGAAATTACCAACACCTCACGAAATGACCAACTCCTGACCACAATGAACAAAACCTCACCAAACGACTAACACGTAATCAAATAGCAAATACCTCACTAACTGATCCACACCTGGCAAACTACAATACAGCTTACCAAATTACGTCCACCTAACCAGTAAAATTAAACTTCACGATATGGCAAACTGCTTACAAAAATGACCAACACCTTGCTAATCCTCCCAAAAGAGAGCACCCCTGGAAATGATACACATTTCACCAAATTAACATAACCTCACTAACAGAAGTAAAGTATATACGTTAGCAAATGAAGAAAAACTCACTAATATACCCACAAGTCATTGAGGGTCCAATACCCACCAAGGTTCCACACCGCAGCAAGGAACCAAACCTTAACTTATGATTTGCACCCCGGCAAATGACCAGCAAATCACCACACTCCACAACTCCACACCATATGACCAATATCACGAATTCACCAACATTTCACTAAAAACAACACATAAGCAAATGATTAATACCAAATGACCAACACTTTACCAAAAACCTTCACTCTTCCACCTAACAACTTATAACATGACTAACACCTCGCCGAAATGCTACACCTCAGCAAGTAAGCTACACATAAGCAAGTAAGCACCACCTCACCAAGTGTCCAACACCTCACCAAAATATTCAGCAAATCAGCATATAACTAAAACCCCACCAAATGACCAAATCTTTACAAAAACACCTTAGCAAATGACCTACACTTCACAAGTAACCAATACCCTACCTATGGACAAAACCTTACTAAATGACCATCACCTTATGTACATAACCAAAGACTGTACGACGAACACCTCAGAAAATATCCACACTTCACATATGAGCGACACCTCAGCAAGTGACAGCTACTCATCAAGAAACCAAAGCCTCACCGATTGCCCAACACTCCACCACATGACCAACATCTCACTACGTGACCAACACCGTAACAACATCGGAATATCCTTTTAGACGTCCCGCTGTGCTTTTACGTCTCTCGTGGTATCATTTGATCAATCAAAGAGAAACATTCCATTACCTAGCTAATAAAGGAGATCAATTTGGATCCTTTATCAGAGTATTTCAATAGAAACTAGTTTTACGTTTTATTTTTCATCAAGTAAAATATAGCATATGAAAGAGGAAACGCGAAAATAAGCTCGGCTAGTCAGGCTAGTTACCGCTACATATATCAACAAGCTTATATGAAGTCATTTTGTACGTCATAGAACCCTTTTCAAAAATGTCCAATTCTGAACTCATCTATAACGAAAAAACCCCCATAAAATTCATAAAATTTTGATTAATGATAAGTAACTTGACTAAAACACATCTTAATTTCAGTAATTTTAGGGAGCAAAATCCATTCCACCAAACAATCCCGTGTTTGTATGTTGTAATTCCTCCACCAACACATCTACCATTGAAGTAGGAATAACCATACTCACGCAATCTCTGTCATAATGTCATTCATCGTGATAATTAATGTATATAGACATTTGACTTGCATCTCATTCGAAATATATCTGCTTTGTAAAGGTCCACAATTTTGTAATTTACTTCATTAATCAGAAAGCCGTAATCTGGATATTATTTATGTTAATAATTCGTTTCCCTTAGGCTAAGTTGTCAAAGGCTTTACACAAAAAAGTTACTGGGTGATGATACTTCAAAGATAGATGAAGAGGCCGATTTGTGAATCCAAGTCTCCTCTATTTCCAGACAAATAAGTGCGGGTACGCTCAAGTATAAACTCACCGTCTGATACCAGATGACCAACACTTTACCAAATAAAGAAACCACACTAAATGACATACATTTCACTAATTTATCAAAACCTCACAAAATAACCAACACCACACATCAAATACCCAATACCTCATCAAATGATACACTTTTTACCCAAATAACTAACACCACATAACATAACAAACACCTGTCAGAAATGATAAAAACCTCACCATATGAAAAAGAAACACTTAGCAAAATGACCTGCACCTCACTAAATAACAAACATCTCACCAAGTATGAAGCCACAACAAAAAGAACCAACAATTAACCAAATGACGAACACCTCACCAAGTAACCAACAAAGAATCAAGTAACGAACACCTTTCCAAATTACCAACACCCAATCAAATGCCCAGCACATCACCACATAACCAACACCTCTTTACTGACCAGCACCTCACAAAATACCAATATCTAACCAAGTGACTAGCAACTCACCAAATGAAAAGAATGCCACGAAATTGCCTACATCTGACAAAGTTACCTGCAACACACAAAATGAATCATACCTGGCCAAATGAGCCCTATTTCACCAAATGTTTAACACCTTACTAAATGAGCGACGCCTTACCGAATGACTAACTCTGATGAAGTGACCAACAACTTATGACAAAAACCCAACGAAATTCCCTATACCTAATCCAATGACCAACACGTTACAAAATGACCAGCACTTCGCAAATTGAGGAACACTTAATCAAATTATCTAAACTCAAATAACCATATCATGAAATGTTGGAAATCTCAGCAAATTGTCTGCGATTGTCAAATTACCTTCAATAATTCAGAAATATTTCAATAATCAGGAGGAATATAAAGCATATAACACCCAGCAAACCATCAAAGTTAAAAAAATGTCACAAGAAAATACCTTCATACTGCCAGTGAATATTGGATTCGCTTGGAATCTCAAGTAATAAGCAAATTCTGAAAAAAAGGAGCTAGATGCAAGTGGTATGAAATCAACCGGATTATTAGAATACAACAAATCGTTATATAATCTACAAATCGATCAAGGATCACCAAAGCATGATGGATTGACAAGCAAAACAAAATGTCGAGCAATGCATTAAATTCAAAGAAAACAATTACTTGAATAGCATATTACTAAATAAATTGATAATCTTTAAATGAACGGAAACTCATCAAATCTCTACAAAACACAAAATGACCATAAAACCATAAAATGAGAAGAAAGCCACACAATTACAAACGGCAAAGAAATTGCTCACCATTGACTTGATGGCTGTCCATGATTTTCTGGCAATCGAATTGTTTATTTTATTTGATCTGGTCTGTATAAATGTTCATGTTTTGCTGTTCGTCAAATGATTTCCTGGTTATAAAGCGCATTTGCAAGTTGAAGGCGTTTAATGATAATTTGATGATTCGCTAACCGTTAGATGATTTTCGTGTAATTTGGCAATTTTCTGACTCGTGGTATTTCCTACGAAAATAGTGTATCAAATGATAAAAGTATGAACCGAGAATATTCCGCAACGGTAGATACTTTCAAAGAGGCAGCACGTCATACCTACAGAGCGTCGTATGGCCGAGCAGGTCTAAAGGAGCTTTCTACCCACTAAAATTTAAGAAAATGAAGCTCTACGCATTATCACTATATGTTTCATTTTGAATGTTCCAATTTGGATTACTAGGCAAAAATGGTTGTTATTGTAGGTATGTGATTGCATGTGCATATTTCGGGACTTTTCAACCGGTATACAGTAAACGTCCATTAATCCTTGTAATAATTTATAATATAATTTAATAAACTTATTTCTGTTTCCAATAATAATGTTGCGTATTGTGAGCTCCGGTTGCGTATGGAGCTCTGAATGCATCCTGTCCTTATATTAAATTTCATATTCAAACTAGAGTTTTGTGTCCAGTCGCATATCCAATTATGGTGGACGGTTGTTTATTTTGATAGACGGTATAATAACCACTTAGGGATATATCCTCATCTATGCAGTGCCTTGCAGTGCCGTTGGTTCTTTTTTCAAAAATAACAAAAATACGTTACTAAAAGGTATCAATAACTCTTACCACATTGTATCTTTATATTTTTGAATATTATTAATAACCTCCTTTGTACGAAAAACATACATAAATTTAGGTGAATGACAGAAGATAGGTATTGGCAATATACCTTGTTTAAAACAGCATCGGTCGGTCTCAAAACAAATTTGTTATTATTGTTGGATTATGTTATGAGCTAATGCTACCAAAATCTTGCAGAAAATTATATCAAAAAAAATCGTTGCATTATACAAACTGAAATACGAATATTCACAAAGTCAATTTATTTTCGATCCAATGTTTTCTAAAGATGAAATTGAGTTATAACGACAAACAACATTTTTCCACTAGAAATCGTGACAATGATGCCTGCTCCTGCTCGTGTGCGACAAGTTACCCAGGTGCGTGGTGGTTTAATGGATGCAGCTATGCGTTTGTCAACGGAAGATACGTTCAAGGCGGACGAACAACCAGTAGTAGCCAGGGAATCAAATGGGGGACTTTTAGTTGGACCAACTCCCTTAAATTCATGGAAATGATGCTGCGTAGAACTTTGCTTGATTACTTTTATGCATTTTTTTCATTTTGAATATTAGTAAGAACAAATACTCGAGTACACACAACCATGTATTTTGTCGCCAACCCCGATGGAGAAACATTAATTCTGTAATTAGCGATAAATAAGGAATATGTACACATAAAGATATTACGTTTTCAGCATAACTCTTTTAATCGTCATTTGCATAATTTATTGCCAAGCATCCAAAATGGAAAGTCTTTTAATACAGTTTCTAATTTTAAGCCCCATGGATCCGAAAAATGTGGTTCATTGTCACTTCAGGAGCTGAAGGGAACAATTTAATTCCAATATAAATATATATATATATATATATATATATATATATATATATATATATATATATATATATATATATATATATATATATATATATATATATATATATATATATATATATATATATATATATATATATATATATATATATATATATATATATATATATATATATATATATATATATATATATATATATATATATGTATATATGTATATATATATATATATATATATATATATATATATATATATATATATATATATATATGTATATAAATATATATATATATATATATATATATATATATATATATATATATTTATATATATAAATATATAAATATATGTAAATATATATATATATATATATATATATATATATATATATATGTATATATATATATATATATATATATATATATATATATATATATATATATATATACATATACATATACATATATATATATATACATATATACATATATATATATATATATATATATATATATATATATATATATATATATATATATATATATGTATGAATATATATATATATATATATATATATATATATATATATATATATATGTATACATATACATATATAAATATATATGTATGTATGAATATATATATATATATATATATATATATGTATGTATGAAAATATATATATACATATATATATATATATATATATGAATATATATATATACATATATATATATATATATATATATATATATATATATATATATATGTATATATATATATATATATATCTATACATATGTATGTATATATATATACGTATATATATATATATATATATATATATATATATATATATATATATATATATATATATATATATATATATATATATATATATATATATATATATATATATATATATATATATATATATATATATATATATATATATATATATATATATATATATATATATATATATATATATATATATATATATATATATATATATATGTTTCTGATTTCTTACTGGTTTCAAAGAAAAATTAAAACGGAAAGGAAATGAGAACGATGAATGTAAAGCGTGTTTTTCATAATTTATTAAACTATTCTTTTTAATATCGTATTTTGCACAGCTTGAAATTTGACAAAATAGAAGAATGTTTTCTCTAAAATTCATTTATCGCCAATTTCTATGTATAAATATACCACAAATTATGTTCCTATTCGTATAATTCCTAGAAACGCACTGGTTTCCCAAATGTTTTTCTCCAAAACAGTAGTTATTCCTCCTAATGCACTCTAAAAAAACAAAATCTCCTTGAATTCAATTAGTCTTTACATACTTTAAAAATGCCATTGAATAATTCTTCTGCATCCAAAAGTCCTTCTAGTTATAGTCAACCATAATTTTGTTGATCCTTCCCATCTCAGCTATCTGCATTTCTTTCATCAGTGTGGTATAATATTTAACTTCAGTTAACTTCCTCCTACACACACATTTTCCTAACCTACACACATTTCAATTCATTGCTGATACCCATCATATGATCTCTCTATATTTTCCATCATCTTAAATATCCTGGCTACCGCCGCGGCCTACTCTATTCGATTACAGCTACGATACCATTCTCTTGTGCAGAATGATAAGTATCCTTCTCAGACATATCGACGACTGTACTCCACATTTCCGAAAGTGGTCTCAACTCACCTATATTCCTTGTAATCCAGAGTGGTAACTATTCTTCTCAGATATCTCAAACAACCTTCCAGGAGGTTCTTCCATGTTCTACAATCCGTCGAACGTGAATATATCACTGAATGTTGAATATGTATATTATATAAAGGGAAATCTCCGTTCTGTTTAAAAGATAAGCTAGACCCGTAAGTGAATGTTACAAATATTCATTGACCTGTTTTGCCCCTAAAGGGTGTCATATTGTTTTTAAATCTTAGCTATTTGGTATAGATATGTTTGTTAGAGAAGTTATCTCAGGTCAAAAAGCTATGCTAAATATTTTCATATATTTGAATCTTTGGAAAACCCCAGACATTAATTTTAGGTCTAGTGCTTAAAGGACGTAATGTAAAGCTCATGTTAGTTATTTTAATTATTGAATCGTACGTGAACTATACGAACAACCAACAGTTTCCAACAAAAGATCGATGTAATGACAAATGTACTTTTCTGGATCTGCTTCTTGTGCCACTCGTTAACCGGTGCATGGTAGTCAATGTCCACGAGATATAAGAAAACTTTATATCAAAATTAAAAATCTAAATATTCGCAAAGAATCGCTCTTACACACAAGGAATGGTAAAATTCTATAAAATTTGAACAGTATTTTCGTATTGGTCGTACATTTTCAATTCACGGTTGTCAAAAAAGTTTTCTTCAAAATAGGAAAACATAAAAGAAAGTACGTTGGCTTTTATTTATTGAAATGTCCGTTATGAAATATATGACAGCTAAAGGACTGGCACACAGATCGAATCCAACCAAAGAGAAGATTTGATTACGTATGTGACGGTTGTGGTAATATTTTTTGAGTACATCCATAACTTTGACGTGTGTTCTGAATTTAGGGATAGTTTGACGGTTTCCTAATTTGGCGAGTAGGCGAGTTTCCTAATTTAGAAGCGGATGGGTGATTTCATGATTTAAGGGAAGGTTGACGGGCTGCTGATTTATGGTAGTAGCAGGTGGGAGATTTTCATATTTAGGGGTGGTTATGAGTGTTTCTGATTATCAGTGAATATGCGGGATCCTAATTTAGGGTTGGGTGGGTGGAGTGTGTCGATTGAATTCAGAGGTCGGTATGCGCTTTCCTTGATCAGGGTTGTGCGGCGATTTCTTTAATTTAGGATTGGTTCACAGTTTAGGGTTGGCTTCCAAAATCAGGAAAGGTAGGGTTTGTTCCTTGTTAGGAATAGGTCGGATGTGTCCAAACTTTGGGATTAGTGGGCAAACTCCTAATGTAGGGGTGTTGGGTTGCATTGTAATGTAGAGGTTGGTGGGCGCCTTTCCCACTTTTTGACTTAACTGGCGGTTTCATATTTAGTGGGCTGGTAGGCGGCGTTGTAATACAGGGATTGAAATGACGTGTTTCTTAATTTATGGGTAAGTTTAGGGATTCCAAATGTAGGGGTGGGATGACGGGTGTGCGGTTGAATAGTTTATGGGTTGGTCGGTGAAATTATAATAGAGCGGAGGGTAGATGCTTCTCTTGTTTAGGGTAGGGTTGGAGGATTTTCTCACTTAGAGGTGAGGGACTATTTTAAAATAGTAATGTTGTTGTATTAATGTTATTGGTTGGTTGGTGATTTTCCTACTTTATATGCGGGTTGAAGGAAATCCTAATTTAGTGGTAGGTGCGTGGTTTCACATCTTGTGGTTGGCTTGAATGTTTTCTAATTCAGAGTGTGTGTGGTGCCTTTTTCAGGGGTGAGTTCGCGGTTTCATAACTTGGCAGTGGGTGAGTTATTTCCAAATTCATGTTTGGTTTCCAGGATAAGGGCATTGTTAGCGTGTTCTTAATTTACGAGTGGGAGGGCTTCTAATTAAGGATGGACTGGTTTCTTGTTCAAGGGTAGGCAACTTAGTTGGGCGGTTCTTTCTAATATAGGGCGGGTGAGCGCTTTTTTCTATTTTTGTTTGGTTTGGTTATGTTTCAGAATATTTTTACGATTTCTACATTGAATTTCAAAATAAAATAATAAGGTAAGATGATATCAAGAACCAAAATGAAAACCCTATAATGTTCAAATATTAAATCATGACAAAATTTCATTCATATATCAACTACCTGAGAAGCTAGCTTATTACATAATACATTGGGAATTCGTAGATTGAACGATGGCGCTCAAACTATCTATGTGAAATTGAGCACGTCCGTGTTTCAAAGACGGAATTTTGAAATGTGGGTAAGTCTGCGGTTTCATATATTACGGGTGGATGGGCGATTTCCTAAATTAGCTTTACTGGGTGGTTCCTTGTTGCTCGTGGGGCTGCGGTTTCAAAAGTTAGGGGTGGGTTGACGGTTCCCTTACTTTGAGATAACACGGAGGTTTCTTAGTTTAAGGGTGAGAGGTGGTTTGAACATGTATTGGTTGCTTAACGATTTTCTTCATTTATGGACTGGTAGGCGGGATTTTATTTTAGTGTTGTGCGTATTTCAGTGGCGATTGGGTACTTTCCTTGTTTAGGGGTAGGTGTATGATTTTCTTATTTAGGGGTAGTTGGATGAATGCGGTGAATTGACATTTGTTAAGTGTTTTCGTTAAATTGGCGTACACAGTGAAGGTGTATAACTACTTTAATAGTTAAACAAAAACAGGGTTCATGCGTAGAAATTAAGTCGACTGCGTATGTAGCACTGGCCAAAGGGACGTATCTCATCAAAACTTCACATTTTTCAAATTGTATTTTCTATTGGAATCATCTTCATAGTGCAGAATGATATCATATGGTTTCAAGACCACATTACATTATCACAAGACATCACATCATGCATTTTAGAAAGCTTTAAATTATTGTGGGTATAATCCATGGGTGGCTTTCTCTCATTATTCTATAATATATTTTGCAACTAACGATACCATAACAATTTTAAAATCTATTTGCAAATAAATACCTTATTTAATTTCAATAAGGAAGGGTTCAGGAAACCTAAATCGTGAAATGTTCCATCAATATTTAGTTCCCGTGGTTTTATTACACGAACGTGATGTAATTCACTTGTAGCAGAGGAGCCGGTGTGTACCAACACGTTACTAAGAGTATTTCAGGTGCGTAGTGGTTTCGTGCATGCAGCGACGCCTACTGTACCTTACCAGGAAATACGTACAAGGACTTTCATTCAGCTGTGGAGAAGGTATTCACGGGGAATCGTTCAGAAATTGTTATCACTCACTAAAATTCAGAGAAATAAATATGCATTTGATATATACTTTTAAATCGATGATCATTTATTTATAATTATATATATATATATATATATATATATATATATATATATATATATATATATATATATATATATATTTTTCGTCAATGTTTAAACCTGTGTTATTTCTTAAATTCATCGATAGTGCACAATTTCTGGAGTCTCGTCAGAAATGAAGTTATGAGATACAAATTGTCAATAAGTGCAAGGAGGGCCAAATGACTGTCACACCGTATTGTTCGATTCTTTATGAGATATCTTGCAAAAGTTAGGGGGCATATACATTTTTGATTTTATTAATATTTTACATCATATTCGTCATATTCATATGTTATATATCTTAATATGATATATGGACTGCACATATAGTGAGCTCATATCTATTTAAACATGAATTGTGTCTATTATCAAAAACAGTGACATAGCTTGAGTGATAATACTTGTCAAATAATAGTAGTATTGGTCATCTGATGAGGCGGTGGTCAACTGGTGGTCATCTTTTTGAGGTCTTCATTCTTTGCTGTTGATTTTATGGTTTGACTGTCATTTGTTGCTTTTTTTGTTGATTGTACTGAGGTCAACTAATGGTTTCCTTGTCTTGCCAGCTTTTATTTTTTCTTTTCACTTAATATTTGATGGTGTCTAAATGATTTGCTGATCATGTAATAATTGTAACTTTATCTATTGATTTACTGGTCTTCATAGCATTTAATTTCCATCATCTCATCATACGCATATACATAAATGTGGGGAAGAAATACTGTAGTCACTTTGATATATAGGCAAACAATTGCCTATACCGCTTACACTACATAGCCAAACCCCTTGATATTAGGGAGGCTGGTGGACCCACCAGGGGTCTCATATAATGAGGATATTAGGAGGATATTAGGAGTTAGGGATCATGAGCTTTTGAAACGGGACAAATTTGAGTGATTTTTGCGTCTGTGTGTGTGTGTATACAAAAAATAATTTTGTGTCGCTTATAACTCAAAAACTGTAATACACACATAAAACAAGATTAGTGGACGGGTACCCCTGGTCCGGAACTTTTGACTCCAAGGTTTCGGGATGCAGAGGTCAAATGTCACAGGTCAAAGGTTTTTCCCTATAGTTATGGAATGGTAAGTGTGACGTGAGCAAGAATGGTGTCATCCATTAGGGTACAATAAATGACGGTGAAAAAAATGTTTCAGTGATTAGAATCAAGGTCAGAGGTCAAAGGTCAATTATATGATTTTAAGGAGTAACTAAGGTCAAAGGTGACAGAGCTAGTGATTGCTTATAACTATTTTCACCTATAGTTTTTATTATGAACAATTCTGCCCTGTATTTTTTAAATGTTCACAAAAAAAGGTTTTCTCCCATTAACTGTACATTGTAATAATAATTGATAACTGACCCCTCCGAGTGGAAACCTTAGGCCTATTGTGCCCTATAATAACCTTGAATTAACAAGGTCAAGTCCACTCAGTAACTCAATGTTGTTAAGTTGTAGAAGGTCAACGTCAATAAGTATGCTTACATCGTAGGTCTGCATCATGCTTAGTGTTATTGACATTGATATGACAACACGCCCGTGCATTTTAACACTAGACACACGCCTACCCAGTGTTGGCCTATACGCGTACCCGCTGAGTCGTACATGCCAGAAAAATTACTAGTGCATTCTGTGCAGGTGATAAAATCTTTTCCCAATGACCTCTCAATGAACCCCGACAAATAACGTACTACAATTTTTTCGATGATCATCTCGGTTTCTGTCGCCAGATCGTCAGAACGTGGAAAGTTGATTGTTAGAACTTTATTTCTTAGAATTTCAAGTATCATCAAAGAACATCATAACGTGTTGTTTTTGTGAGACTGGAAAGTAGGCTACTGCATTCGTTACGTTATGAGACATAATACATGCTATTTCCCCACTATGCTGTATTCCCCCATTTGTCGATTAACATCATGCCACCATTTATCAGTCTATTGTTTTTCTCATTTTGAAATTTTGTATAGGCATTGCGTTCTCTCAATTGTTACTTTAATCACTTGTTTGTTGCATTACGTTATGTACATGCATGTCAAAGGCTGATGGCCCAGTTTACCAATAAATTGAAAGGAATTTATGGCGATGAGATCAGCAAGTAGATAGACTGTTTTCTTGTTTTTGTTGTTATTTGATGATTTGCATATATGCTGGTAATCTGAAGGTTGATTATTGATTGCCAATTAAATAATTTATTGATGTCTTTTAATTTTCATGTTTTGCTGTTTATTAGATATTATCCTGATTATAACAGTGCATTTACAATTTACTTGATTGTTGCGTTTATCAATTTCCTTGTCATTTTCCGATTTTCTAATCATTTGATAATTTGCAGTTCCTTTAATGATTTATTGATTAGTGCTAGATGAATATCAATAATTCTAAGTTAAGTCATTATGTACTTTATTGAAACCTTTTCAGAAATATACAATGAAACATATCTCTTATTACGAACATGGCACATGGAATGTATTAACCTTACAATTAAGCAACTTTTTCAAAACATTTCATGTCCGTGCCCTTCAGGGAGTACGGGTGTCCTTTCAACCCATTCCACCGACAATCCCCCGTTCATATATTGTTGTTTCTCCATCAACATATCGACCATTAATGTAAGAATATCTTGCAATCACTGTGATTGATCCTGTTTTAAAAATGTATCATTTGACATATCGAAATTGAGTGAATTTCATCACATTCGAACACGATGTTTTAAACAGTCCACAAAAGTCTAGAGATAAGAAAAGCCTGATCTAGATTTTATTTCTATTAAAAATTTTGTCCCTGTTGACAAAGAAGTCTAAAGCAATACAAGAAAATTTGTTTAGCGGAGATAGTTTGTATAGTACTGAGGAGGCCGATTTGAGAACGAAAGTTTCCTCCATTCGCATAGTAAACATATGTGGTCCATTACATACTTTGTACAATACGCTTCCTTTGCAAGTCAATTCGTTACTGCCCAGTAGTACGACTTACACTAGTAAGCTTGCTACTCCAGGAATACATGAAATTGAGCAGATATAGTAAACAAAATATGGTCACAGCAATAAAATCAATGTGATTTTGCTGACGACTTCTGTTTACAATATATAGCTTAACGATCAGCAATACATTAATAAGTGCGTATTTACGTATTTGCTACCACTTAAACTCTGACAAAAAGACAACACATCACAATATCAGGTATTTGTGTTGACTTTCCATGTATCGTTGATAGATTTTGTATCATATGATAATAACAAAAACCAATGATATTTATCTGGAAATGTAAAACTAAGCTATATTTACTCCTCTAAAGTGTTTGCATGAATAACAATTAATATTTGTGCAGCACTTACTGCATCCTCCCTGTACGTATCTACCGTTGAGGAAAGCATAGCTGCAGGATCTAAACCACCACGCACCTGGGTAACGAGTCGCACATGACTCATAGGATCGTGCGTCATTGTCCCGATCTCTAGAAGAAAATTGTTGTTTAAAAATACAATGTAATGTACAAATGTAATAAACACATGATACATATCGAAATATAAATTCACGTGACGGGCTTGTATTACATCATGGTGCATGTTATTCATTTTACGCAGAGATGCTTTCATCTCAGCTTCATCTCCATTAATCTATAATATTATTGCTGAAATAGCTTTCACTGCTAGGGCGTGGGTGGATTTTAGGATAAGAATATCTTAGACGGAATTCGCTCAAATTAACAATTCCTACTGTCAATTACACCAAATGAATTACAGTAAAAGTGGCGTTGCAGTTGTACAAATATAGAAGTGAAAAGAACAACAGTGAGACATACGAGTTACTTCTTTCTCAAAAATATCAGTTTTTCTAAGACAAAGTCAGCTAATAATATTATAAATGCCCACTCTTTTCAATGCAATCTATCTTCAAGATATAATATGGTTTACAATAACAACCAGCAGTTTTTACAGAAGATCGAGACATTGATTGCTGTGGATGCTCATGTGCAACCAGTTACCCAGGTGTGTAGTGGTTTAATTCATGCAGCTTTGCTTTTAACAACAGAAGACATGTGTAAGGATGCAGCATATTATATTGACACGGGGTCGTGTGGCAGGATGGTTTTAAAGGAGGTCCTACTCCCTAAAATTTACGAAAATGAAGCTGTGTATACCACTATATGTTTAATTTTGAATTTTCAATACTGATTCATAGGTGACATAGTGTGCTAGTATATAATTTAGGAGTTTTCAATAGTATACAGTAAAACTTCCATCATCTTCAGTTTTAATCATTTATATAATAACTTGATCAAATGTGTTACTGTTCTTAGTATTCATATTGCGTATCGAGCTTTGAATGCATCTCGCTCTTTCATTGGGCCCTTATTCAAAGTTAAAGCTTTGTTTCCAGTCCAATTATGCCGAAGGGTTGTTTAATCGAGTGGACGTTTTAGTATCCAATTCAGGAAATATTCTTATTTAGGTCATGTCTTGGGCTGCCGGTTTAATATTAGAATACAAAATATTCATAATGCATGCAGTTTTGGCGAATATTATTATTTTTGTTCTTTTAAAATACCAAAAATACGTTGCTTTCATAGATAGACTTACGTTACTAAAAGATATCAATAACTATTACCAAATGAAATTACATCTTTATATTTTTGAATAGTATTCATTACCTCCTTTAAAAGGAAAAATCAGGTTATGACAGAAAATACGGACAACGTACAATATACCTGGTGAAAAACAGCATCGCCTGGTTTGATAGAATACAACTGGTTCCTACATATTTTTTCTATTGTTATTTTAAAATAGAGGTAGTAAATCAAACCTGTAATATATGAAAGTGATCATGCCATATCTGAGGTTGAGAAGTTTGGAATTGAAGTTATTTAAATAAAATTTTGTGAGTAGGACAGGTGCTTTCAAGTGCTATGTAACTTAAAAGCCCCACACATGTTGGGCATTGCTAGGGAATTTTTGAATTCATACTTGTTTACAAAATTTCTGAAGAGAATAAGTTTGATGGCTGTGGGTAGTCACTCGTTTTTTGACAGAAACTGAGGAGAGATGGGCTTTCCAATAAATACAAAGGTTTATTGATGAATACTTAAAAAAAGGTGTTTTTTCCACCATTGAGGGTGCAAAAGTTACAAAGTATTTTATGCCAGTTTATCTATGGCAAAAAGTGAAGTGCGATTATACTGCTGAGGGTAATTTCAGATACTGAAGTGAAGGAAACAAGGTTTAACTGAGAATGATTTAGTTGTAAGTACATTTTGATTATGTATTAAGCTTAGTAGATTTCAAGGGTCAAAATACGCAGATTTAAACAGACAGTGATAAATGATTTTCATGGTAAAAATTGCATATCATATAACATATGATAACGATCGACCAGTAAGCAATCTTCGTTTCTTGTCAAAAGTAGTTGAACGTGCTGTTGTTGAACAAATGATCAAGAATAGTCAGCAGCATGACTTATTTATTACCTTCCTGTCAATCAGCGCTTCGTCCATTCCATAGCACATAAACTGTTTCAGCTAAAATTCAATCAGACACACTGCTGCAACTAGACAAACAATAATGTGCCATTCTAGTACCTAAGTGCGGCATTCGGCACAATTGATCATGGTATGCTTCTCAAAGCCTTTAATAAGCGTCTTGGCATTAATGAAACCATCTTAATTGGTTTGAAACCTATTTAGTTCAAAGGAAACAAAAAATCCCCATCAGCCCTGCTGAATCAAGGGCATTTGATGTAAAATTTGGTGTGCATAGGGCTCTTGTTGTGAACCCTCTTATTCACATGGTATGCATCTTCTGTTTTTGATGCTTTGATAGCCTTTTCTCTCAGTATTTATGGTATGCTGATGACCACAGCTTATACATGTGGTGCAATGCTAATGATCCATCTAATTTGATCTCAGTCATAGCTGAAGTTGAAGGTTGTTCTGAAAATAGTAAAAGATTGGATGATTTTCAACAAACTCAAATAAACGATTTAAAAAGTAAAGTCATTATTTTTGGATCAATTGCCAACTAACTACATTTAAATTGAATATTGGCAGTATTGCTATTGGTAACAACAGTGTGAAATTATCTTCCACTGTAAAATATCTGGGCACCTGGTTAGATCAAGGTATGACAATGGCTGACCATGTCAATCACAAATGCAAAACTGCATTTTACTATTTATTTAACAATGTCCTTCTTGCAGGGCTGCCAGGTGTTACAGTGAAAAAGTTGCAGCGCGTTCAGAATTATGCTGCAAGGTTCGTCACAAGAAGCAACCGTTTCACTCCATCCTCTACCACTTTGTTTACTGCAAAATCTTCATTGGCTACCTGTCTCATATAGAATTAAATTAAAAAATGTAATCCTCATTTTTAAATCCCTTCATAACATGGCCCCGTTATATCTGACCAAATTGTTTGATTATAAACCAACCAGTTACCGCCTTCGCTCTCAAAACCACCTCATGTTTTATGTTCCAATAATAAACTTACATATGGCGATCGCTCTCTGCAAATATTTGTCCCAAAACTTTGGAATGATTTACCTCTTTCAATCAAATCTGCTCAATCCCTTAAACAATTGCACACCTTGCTTAAGACTCACTTATTTGATTGTGCTTTTAAGTCCTCTTCATAATTTGTTTGTTCTTTGTTTTCTTTATATTTCATGCTTATCTTATTTACACATTTGTATCTATTTTCTTTATATGCATATTTTGTAAGGCGCATTAGAATAAGTTATTTAGATAATGCGCCATATAAGTGTAATAAACTTAAACTTAAACTTATCAATTGAAACTTTAAACGCAAAGTAAAATTACCCGAGAAAAATCGTTTTTATATATATTTGAAGAAAATATTAAATGTTATTAACATTGTTTGTAATCAGATTTAAAGGAGAGGTGAATAAAGCTGTAAACTTTTCTGATTATAAAGATGGATCTTTTATCATATTGAAATTATGAAATGATTTAGTTTGTGATTAATTTATCATTTTATATGAAAGAGTTGAGCTCTGTGATATTAGGATTGAAGTTATAATTAAATTGTTAGAAAACGGTTTTGTATAAGCTGGTAGCCGCTAGTTAGTTTTTTGAAAGAAAACTTAATTGTTGATTTATAATGCTGAAACAATTTTGATTTGGAGAACACATACATGTATCTTTGAATTAAAGACATTTATTACCATAACTCAAAAGGATATTGTATATTTCACAGCAATCTGGTTTTTAAAACATTCAACTTGTGACAAAACTTGGTATAATTTTCAATTTAAAAGTGAGAGCGCCTCCGAATTTGTGACGTCATAATCAACCGGGAACTAGCGCACCGTATAGTCAGATAGTAGATATGGCCATTTAGGTAAAACTAAATAATTTTGAGGCGCCCCACCACAATTGTACATTTTTCTTTTTATCATTTACTAACCTAAGACAAGAAATGAAATTTATATTAATTTTGCTATTGAGGAAGCACAAAACATGTCTTGTGTAGTTGTGATTACTTTTTCCGACCCTTTATTTTTAAATTTAACCATTTTTAGTATGGACCTACAAAACGTTACAAGCATTGTGACAGTAGGGTTGTGTTTAGAGCAAATGTTAGCTTGCTGAAAATAACCCTGAAAATTACTACACGATACAAACTAAGATACGAAAATTTAAAAAGTCAAATTCATTCCAATTCAATCGTTTTGCAAAATACGGAATTAGTAATAACAACAACCAACTGTTTTCAACTAGAGATCGGGACAAAGATGGCTGCTCCTGCTCATGTGCGACAAGTAACCCCAGGTGTGTGGTGGTTCAATGGATGCGGTGCTGCTTTCATCAACGGCAGCCATGTGCAAGGAGCGTCGACCAGTGGTGGCCAGGGCATCATACACACATACAAATATCTGAGTTAAAAACAAAAAAATGATTAATTTTATATCCCATTTTTTTACAAACATTTTGAACACAAGAAAATGGGTAAAATTTAGTAAGTAATTCAAATCTTTGAGTAATGTTACTCACATATGTGTATTTTATGGTTCATCTCATTTCTAACCCACTATCAAGTTAATACACTCACTGTGTAGTGTATTGTTTATGTGAGAAACCAATAGTAAGTAAACAGGTAAAAAAGAGAAATGAAAACATAGAATATCGCTCTTGCCTGAATTAGGCTGCAGCATATCTAATCTATTTAACATACAGTTCACAAGACGTATTTTCAGAAAAAAGTTCAAACATTTTATTTGTAGAATACAGAAATAAATGAAAAAGTATTTTGAGACACTCATTTTTTCATTAAAAAAGTTTGTATCTTTATATACTAACTTTACTGCAATGAAAATTGACCTCTTACATAGGGGCACTTAACGATGTGTATGGGAAACTTTATATTGAGCCTACATTGAGTATTATATTGTGCTATTGTGGATGGGCCTGCTATCAGTATATGTTCTTAGGCGAGCTTTAATGTTGTCGATTAATGTTTAGACCTATAGACATGAATATTGTCTGCCTATGGGCCTGCTATCAGTATATGTTCTAAGGCGAGGCCTAACGTTATCGATTAATGTTTAGACCTTTAGCCATGAACATTGTCTGCCTAACGTAACTTCGATCCGTATACGCCCGCGCGCTATCAGGAATTGATCCTAAGGTTTGTAACGCATTTAGTGTTTATTATTCATTTCTGTACTCTATACAAATGAAACAATATGTTCTTAAAATACATTTTGTGAACTATATGTGAAATAAATACACACATACCTGATTCAGGCAAGAACTATTTTTCGTGCTCCTCGTCAGGGGATAGTTGTCCCGAGTACGTATGCATGTTACTCGTACTTGTGTTTATACTTATTCATATGCCGAGTAAATTAACGCGATAAGGAGTTTTAAGTACTCACTAGAGGATTATTTTAATCGACAAGGAACAATCGTAGCATATTTTGCGTAAGTCAGTTTTTTACTCACAATGAGCTTAATTTACTTATTTTAAGTTAATGTACTGCGGTTTGCATTTAGTTACCAAATTTGTAAGTAGAGAAATGAAACGAGAAATAGATCAATCCAGATATTCCAATACCATCAAAGAAACTCACAGTTGAGTAAAGAAATTAGTATATTATCTTAATGATTTTTTTTCCTTTTGTGAATGAACACAGTATATATGCATGACTTTACCTACATTATTGTAAATTTAACCAAAAATGTTTGGTGTGTATGGCACTTTAATTTTGCTTGGACCTATTCCCTAAAATTCTAAGAAGTAATGCTGCGTATGAACTTCGCTGAGCAATTTCATACAATTTTCAGGTTTTCCTTCATTTTTTATTGATATAAGTAATAGCAAAAAACACTCTTGCACACAAGCCTCTTTTCTTTGTCTGCGACTTTTGTTAGTTGGTGACTCATTTAGTAATGACCGGAATGTATTGCCTGTAAACCTGTCGTAATGGAATGGTATGTTGATACAGTTTTGCAGCCCTATGGATGTGCTGCAATGGCCTTTTAATGCATGTGGTTCTTTATTTACTTCTTTGAAACGATGTAAATCGAATTATTGGGTGTTTTTCTGACTCATTTTTCAATTAAAAAAAGAATGGGAACGGGTGTGGTGGACACAACGTGTAATTTATACAATTTGTTGATCCATTTTTATATCATATGTGTCAATTTTATACAAAACTAAATTCCTGGTTATCCAAACATGTCTACCATCCTTCCATTTTCAAGCCACACAGTCATATATTTACGTCTCATTTCGGCCACCTGTCCTTGAATATTAGAGGAATTCACTTACCTTAAGCTTCCTCCAGCCCTTGTAAGCTACTATAGCACATCTAAAAGAGGGCAAAACACCGTTCTGTAGACATAGTATTTTTGTTTCCTAAGATATGTTTAAAGGTTATTACTGTTAATGAAACTTTAAAATGCATTTCACGTAAACTTAACTAACACTCTATATTCGTGCATAACATTTATATCAGCTATTTCTATCTACTGAATCATACGTGAACCATAACAACAACCAACAGTTTTCAACAAGGGATCGGACAATGACAGATGTAGTTATTGTGGATCTGGTTCTTGTGCCACTCGCTACCCAGGTGCGTGGTGGTTCAATTCCTGTGGCAATACTTTCCTCAACGGCAGATACGTACTAGCAGGGTAAAAGTTTCTTCAAAATGGGAAGACATGAAAGGAAGTACGTTTGAATATTTGAATGTTTTTAGTGGTATGGAGAGTAATTTGTTACAACGTCATTTGATATATATCTGTATATATATATATATATATATATATATATATATATATATATATATATATATATATATATATATATATATATATATATATATATATATATATATATATATATATATATATATATATATATATATATATATATATATATTTATATATATATATATATATATATATATATATATATATATATATATATATATATATATATATATATATATATACTGACAGTGAGGCTACTAAGGTAGTTTTGCCTTGCAGACTGTACTCCTGCTTAACTCTCAGTTTAATCTAGTTGACTTAGATACCACTCACAATATCATTAAGTCATCAAAGGTGACAACCTGTGCTGCTGACCCATTCCCGTCTCATGTGCTTCTTGACTACACTGGACTGTTGCTGCCAGTTTTTCAAAACATGATTAATTTCTCTCTGCAAGAAGGCAGCTTTCCGACGGTCTGGAAAACAGCATATGTGTCACCTTTGATAAAGAAACCATCACTCGAACCCATTTTCAGTAATTACAGGCCAGTTAGTAACCTGCCCCTTGTATCTAAGTTTGTCGAAAGGGCAATGGTTAATCAACTTTTTGATTATCTTAATCACAATGAGTTGCTTCCTTCATATCAGAGCGCTTACAGGCAGTTCCACAGCACCGAGACTGCAACCGTTAAATTGTTAATTGATCTGCTACTTGGGATGGACAGAAAACAAACCACACTGCTGGTTGCAGTAGATCTTTCGGCAGCCTTTGACACGGTACATCATGGAATTCTTCTGAATGTCTTGAAGAATAAATTTGGCATCTCTAACACCGGCCTGGAATGGTTTACTTCCTACCTTTTTCTAGGAAGTGTGTTGTTTGTGTCAATGGCTGCCAATCCAAATCACATGATCTACCCTTTTCTGTTCCCCAGGGCTCAGTTGTAGGTCCGTTGCATTTACTTGCTATGCAAGTACTCTTGCAGATGTTATTTCACATGCTAATGATCACGTGAATATCATTGGTTATGCTGATGATCACTCTTTTATTCTAGCTTTGATTCTGGTAATGTAGCTCAAGAATTAGATTCTGTTAATGGTATGCAACAAGTCTTATTCAAAGTAAAACACTGGATGCAGCTGAATAAGCTCAAAATGAATGACAAAAAACTGAGGCCATTTTCTTTAGTTCACTTTATTACAGGCGTAGAATTGCGACAGACTCTATTCAAGTCGGTACTGATTCTATAAAACCATCCAGCTGCATTAAATTACTAGGTGTTTTACTTGATACTAACTTAAATATGCATCTACATATCAAGGAAAAGTGTCTTGTAGCCAGTCGCAACCTAAATATGATTCGTCGAATCAGGAAACACTTGACCACTGAAAGTTGTAGGCTACTGGTTCAAAGCTTAGTCATTTCACACCTCGACTATTGCAATGCTGTGTTTGCTGGGCTGCCCACTTCTAGTGTATTACCAATGCAATCAATTCAGAACCAGGCAGCTAAAGTTGTTTTGCAAAAACGCAAATTCGATAGTACTTCAAGCTGCCTTAAAGAACTGCATTGGCTTCCTATTGTTAAACGTATCCAATTTAAAGTTCTGTGTCTTGTTTTAAATGTATTCATAATCAGGCACCAGCCTACCTCAAACAGCTAATTCAGTTCCGTAAATCCACATATAATACACGCAGCTCATGTAATCCTCCTCTTTCTCTACCCCGTACTCATACTTCGTTCGGTTCTCGTGCTTTTTGTTCCATCGGTCCCAAACTATGGAATGACCTGCCCGATTCAGTAAAGTCTAATTCATCATTTATCTCATTCAAACGTAACCTAAAAACTCACCTTTTCAAGCTGGCCTTTAATTAATTTTTTAATTTGATTCTTCTTTAGTTCTTTTGGCAGTTTCTCAGTGTGTTTTATTATTTTACATCTTGATTGGAAAGCGCGATAGAATATCTTTTTAGTAATGGCGCTGTATAAGTACTTTATTATTATTATTACACACGTTAGTGTAGCCTGGATAAGCGATGTCATGGATTTTATCGCAATGCTACATTACTGCAAATTTTAAATGAGTAGGTTGAAATATATTCACGTCCATTATGCCTAACCCATAAATATACAACTCATCAACTTTAATCATTATCATGCACTATGGATCCTAATAAAGCTACGGCCTTGTTTTCCACCAGGATCTTCCAAGCGCTGTAACTCTTTTCTTATAAGATCTTCCTGCAGTCCGGTTACGCTTTGTATATCTTATATAAGGCATAGCGAAGTGATATGCATTAACGATATGCTGTAGGTCTACTACATAGCTTACTTATATCGGAGTAAATCACCTTTATACATCTTAAATCTTACCATTTGCTTCTAAAAAATACAATTGAAAAGAAAATGAATCAATACGAATTCAAAGCAGGTAGCAATTCATTCACACACACTCTACTACGGTAACTAATCATGAACTAATGTCCTTGCGCAAGACAAAAGAAAACGGTGCTAAAGTGTTGCGCTCTCGACTATGACAGAAATTAGAGAAATCGAACAAAGTTGAAGCACAGCAAAAAAAAACGTGTGTAAAAAATGGATTTTTTATATTTGTATTTTTTGTATGGTGTTTTCTGTGTTTTTATGGTGATGTATAATTTTGTTTCCCGATTATGGTGGGCAAATCCCGCATATGGTTGGGTTCATATGTTAAATGTTGATTCCCAACTTTGGTGTGGGTCCCTAATGTAGAGGTAACTGGGTGATGTCATAATTAGACATGTGGGCGGGTTTCCTAAATTTAAAATAGGCTCGTAATCGCTGGGTTTACTGGTTACTAATTTAATGGTAGGTGGACGGCCTCACAACTTAGGGGTTAGTGGGCGGGTTCTTAATTTCGAGGCAAATGGGTACTTTTGTGATTTATGGGTAGGTTGACGAATTTTCTAGTTTTAGAAGTGAATAAGTGGATTAGTTTCTAGGGTAGTGGTGAGTGACTGGGCAATTTTTTTGCTTCGGGGAGGGTCTAGTGCTCCTAATATACGGTGGGTATGTGAGATCCGATTTTACGGTGGTTTAGCCGGCAGTTTGATAATTTAGGGGTGGTGGGATCGCTCCTTGTTCTAAAGTGGATCGGTTGTTTCCGAATTTAGAAGTCGGTAGGCGGATTCCATGAAAAGAATTGGGTCGGTGATTTCCTCATTTTGAAATGGTGGGTTGGCTCCTACTATAGGGGTTGGGTCGTAAAATAACAATGGGTGTGCATGTTTCTTGTTTAGGGGTGGGTCAGGATGCCTTAGCTTAGGTGTTGGTGAGCGTGTTCTTAATTTAGGGGTGGGTGGGCGCGTTTCCTACTTCATTGTTGGCCAGTTGAATAATTTAGGTGGGAGACGTTTTAATGCATGGCACATTTACTAATTTTATGGTAGGTTGAAGGGATTCCTAATGAAGGGTTGACTGAGTGTTTTCCATTAAGGAAAATTTGGCGAATTTTCGAATTAAGGATGAGTTGGCAGATTTTCCATATGTAGGGGTGGGTCGGTGGATTTCTAATTTGATTGCGGGTGGATAGTTTCCTTGCTTAGGGGTGGCTTGGTGAATTTCCTAATGAAGGGGTTAGTGAACGAGTTCTCAATTTAGGAACGAGGGTCTGTTTTGAGAATGCGTTGGTTGGTTTTTGGTTAATTTATGGGAAGGTTAAATGAATTCCTAGTTTAGGGTTCAGTAGACGGGTTCTTCTAATTTAGGGGCGATTGAGCGCTTTTTTTTTAGGGGTGGGTGAATAGTTTCATAATTAGAGATATGTAGGTGGGTTTGTAGTTTATTGGTGGGTATCAGATTTGATAAATTAGGCTTGGTGGTGTGTCTTGTTTGGCGGTGATTTAGTGCTTAATAATTTAAGGATCATGGTTGGGCGGTTTCATAATTTAGATTTGATAGGTTTTTAATTTAGGGATTCTAATTTTGAATGAGTGGGTGTTTTCTAATTTATTAGGGTGGGAGGCTTCAAAATTCAGGGTGAGGCTTCCTAATTCAGGGGTAGTGGACCGGTTTCTTTTCAGGAATGACACGGAAGCTTCTTACTCTAGGGGTAGGTCTGAGATTTGCTAAATAAGGGGTTGCCGGAGGTTTCCTAATTTTGGTCGAGAGGTAGTTATAAAAATGATTGGTATTAGTTGATTGGCAGTTGATTTATGGATGATTGAAAGTTTTCGTATTTGAGGGCTGGGTGGATGGGTTTTCATAACCTTAAGGGCTGGTGAACACTATCCATTTGTATGGGAGGGTGGATGTTTCCTGATTTAGCTGTTTAGGGGTAGGTTTCATAACTTGTGGGTAGCTAGGAGATTTCCTACTTTAGGGATGATTGGGTGCCTTATAGCATTGCAGTGAGTCGGCGGTTTCATAATTTAGGAGTGGGTGGGTGATTTCCTAATTTAGGTGTGTTGTGGGTGCGTATAAGTGTAGGGCGGCAGTGTTCTAATTTAGAGGTTGGTGCGTTGTTCCTAATTTAGGGGTGGAACAACCTTAATTGAGTGGTTCGATTTGGTCCTCATTTCTGGATGGGTGAGTGAAGTGGGCTCCTACTTTAGGTTTCATGATTTAGGAGTGGGTGGGTTATTTCCTAATTTTGATTTGTTGTCGGTTGGGTACGTGGTAGGTCGGCAGTGTTCTAATTTAGAGGGTGGTGTGTGGTTCCTAATGTAGGAGTGGGACAACCTTAATTAAGTGGTTTGATTTGCTCCTCATTTTAGGGTGAGTGAGTGAACTGGCTCCTTTCTTAGGGTGGGTAAACATCATCCGTGTTCAGGGGTGAGTCAGCGGTGCTCTAATTTAGGGGTGGGTGGGCGTGTCGCTAAATTAGGATGAGTGGGGGATCATAATTAATCGGTGGATGTTTTCCGTAATATTGGCCTGGATGAGCGGTTTTCTAATTTAAGGGTGGAGTCAAGTTTCCTCAGTAATTTTGGGGATTTGACAGTTGTTTTCCTGTACATATAGGGTGGGTTGATGTTGTTCTCATCTATGGGTTGGTGGACGTTTTTCAAACTGTTTGTGGAATGTTTTCTAATAAAGAAGCGACCTGATTTAGGAGTAGGAGCTGGATCACAGTTATGGAGTGGCTGATCGTATCATAATTTAGTGACAGGTTGAAATGCGTTCAATTATGAGGATGCGGGTGACATCTTAAATCAGGTGCGCGTCAGTTGCATCTTATTTACTAGTGTGCGATGGCTTCCTAGGGCAATCTGGTTTGTTATTAAACTTGAATGACGACTGGTCAGTCACTATTTAGGGGCAGGTTTGTAGGTTCTTATTTAATGACGGTTGAATGGATTCTTAATGTATGGTTGGATGGACAGGTTTGTCTAATTCAGGGGCTTAATTTATGCTTGGATGGACAGGTTTTCCTAATTTAGGGGCAGGTGAGTGCTTTCCTTATTCAGCGGTTATTTTATAATTTCCTTATTCAGGGACAGCTGTGCGGGCTCGTAATTTATTAGTTTATTCGAGATTTTCTAATTCAGAGTTAGTCGGGGTGCCTAGCAGGGATGTGTCGGCGGCTTTATAATTTAGGGGTGCAAGTGCGATTTCGCAATTTAGTATTGGTGTGTATGTTCCTAATTTAGGGTGGGTGGAAAGGCTATGTTGGAGGTTTCCTTAATTAGCGATGGGTTGGCGCTTTTTTTAATCTAAGGGTGGGTAGAAGGGTTCCTTCTCTTGGATGGATGACCGGTTTCCTAATTCGTACGCTTTTCATTTTTAGGGGTAGGTAGATTATTTCTTAAGTAAGGGGGAAATGGGCGTGATGGTATTCAAGGGTGGATTGGACGTTTATTAATTTAGGGTGGATGATGTTTTTGTTCAGGGGATAGTAGACGGGTTCCTAACTTATGTATGGGTGGATAGGCAGATGGATTTCTGATTAAAGGCTTGTTCGTAATTTAGGTGTGGGTAGCATAATTTACTAATTTATGGTTTGTGGGGGAGTCGTGGCTAGCGGTGAGTTGGCGGTTGGATAACTTAGGGCTGTAGCAAACTGAAATGTATTTCATATCCGCCTTCAATTGAAGATCAGTTTTTTTGTAATGAATATTTTTGTTTTATTTCTTTAATTCATCTATAGTGCACATTTCTTGGAACCTCTCTTGGAATAAGGGTCCTGGCTACTCACGCCGTTATTGTGCCCTAACATCTACGACATTGCTACACACAGCGGTCTCCTTCAATAAATCGTAAATGGTGTACACGCTGCGTCACGATTAAACCATTCCGATTTGAACTCCGTAGGTACAGTACAATGCATGTATAATTGTACACTGTGTGTGTGAAGTGTGGGAGCAGTGATGCCTGCATTTTCCGGTGGCCTTGAGATGTTCACTGTGATGCGCGAAATTTCTGTGTCTTGAGTGTTAGTCAATTGTCGATATTTGTCAAATAAGTAGAATTGGTTATGTGATGAGGTGCTGGTCATTTAGTAACTTGTCTTTTGTAAAATGTTCAATCTTTGTTGTTTATTTGATGGTTTTCCTTTCATTTGTTGCTCACTTGACTTGTTTGTAATTGTTGGTCAATTAATGATATCCTTATCTTGCCAGTAATGTGATACTTTCTTTTCACTTGATATTTGATGGTGTGTTAATGGCCTGCTGATTATGTAATAATTGTCTCTTTATCTAATGATTTAATGGTATTGATAGCATTTGCTGGTCATTTATTTGTCTTCTTATTTGATGATTTACACATTTGCTGGTATTCCGACGGCTTATTTGTTTTTATGTTCAATTTGATTATTTACTGTTGTGTTTAAATGTTCATGTTTTGATGTTCATAAAATATCTAACTGGTTACAGAAGTGCATTTATAAGTCATTTTATTAGATACAAAGCATTTCTAATGTTCTAGTCGTTTATGACTTCCAGGTTAGATTTTGCGGTCTTTTGACAATTCGCTGTTCATTTGGTGATATATTGGTTATTGCTAGTTAATTTTTTTTTTTAAATAAGTCATTATGTATGTAACTGATACCTTTCAAAAATATCCAATTAAAACAAACATGATACATGGAATGCATCAACATTAAAATTACTATTAAGTGATTTATCAAACACACATCATTATTTCCATGCCATTTAGGAGTATGAGTGTCCCCTAAATCCATTTCATCATACAATCCCCTATTCGTATGCTGCGCTTCCTCCATCAACATATCTACCATTGAGGTAGGAAGAACTGTCTCATACAATCACATTGATCCTGTTTTGAAACTGTATCATTAGCGCATGTCGAGCGTGACTCTTATCTCATTCAAAAAATACGTTTTGAGTAACACTCCACAACAGTTCAATCAGACAATTTCGTCATCTGTGGAGAACGGAATCTAAGGATATTTAAGAAAAAATGTTAGATGTGCCGATTTGTGCACGAATGTCTCCTTTAGTTCAATGGTAAACATGTCTGGGTCCATTAAAGGACTGGCATCGCTTACTTTGTGAACAGTATGTTTCCTTTGCACATCAAATTATTTGCACCTGATCAGCCATTGACTTCCAATAGTAAAACAAACCGTAAACCATACATATTCAAAGCAGCATTAATTACATTATGTAATTTTATTGAGTTTATATTTATACAATATATAATATAAAAACTTAGCCACTACTTGAATACGTATTTGCTACAACTTAAACTCTGTCATTCCATTAAGGAAGAGACAGCACTAAAGACTTCAAGAAATATCAGGTAATTGTATTGCCTTTCCATGTAACAATTACCTGTGTGGAACTAAATGGATTTTCCTTGTAGGTATCTGCCGTTGAGGAAAACATAGCTGCAGGATCTAAACCACCACGCACCTGGGTAAGTCGTCGCACAAGATGCATATGATCGTGCATCATTGTCCCGATCCCTGGTAGAAAACTGTTGATTGTTGTTGTAAGTCATGTCATCTCCTGCAAATACAATGTAATGTACAAATAACATTTATCGAAATTTGAATTATCTGACGATCTTATATTATTGCGAAGATGTATGTCATTCATACTAAGACAGCTTCATCGTCATTATCTGTAAGCTAATTGTTCAAGGGGCTTTCATTACAGAGTTACAGATTCAGGGTCAGATGATTTTAACACAGTGCATATAATTTCTCAAATTAAAATTCATACTGAAAATTACACGTTCTAAATTACAACAAGCAGGCCTTGAAATTTTTCAAATATGCAATTAAAAAAGTAAAAGTAAAACATGCAGTAACTTCTTACTAATACAAAAACATACCTCTATCTAAGCCAAAAGACATAGCTAATGATATTCAAATGCAGAATATATTCAATGCAATCTACCTGCAAGATACAATGTGGTAACAACAACAACCAACAGTTTTCAGCAAGAGATCGAAACAATGATGCATGCACAACCTGCTTCTGTGCCACTCATTACCCAGGTGGGTGATTGTTTAAATAATTCACTTTGCTTTCATCAACGGCAGATATGTGCAAGGAGGAAGCATATCATATCGACAGGGAGTCGTGTGGGAGAATGGTTTTAAAGGAGATTCCTACTCCATAAAATTTACGAAAATAAAGCTGTGGAGTACCACTAGATGTTGAATTTTCATAGTGATTACTAGGTAGCATATTTTAGAACTGTAGGTATAGAATTGCATTTGCACATTTTGGACTTTTCAACAGGTGTTCATTAAAATTTTGATCCAACTTTCAATTTTAATCAATTATTGAATTATTTAATCAAAATAATTTATGTTACCAATATTCATGTCAGACACTGAGTTCGAAGGCATCCCACCCTTTCATTTGTCACCCAGCTATTCCAATTAGATTAGTGTCTAAAATACTAGTGTCCAAAATAAGTCGAAGGACTGAAGGCAATGTACTTTTATTGGACATGAATTTTGCAATTATGCCTGCTAACCTTCAAAGAAATCGTTAAATGCTAAAAAAATCATCAATTTTACAACGAAGCTTCAAATCAAAAACAAGCCTCTCTGTAAATTGTTATATAAAACTCACTCAAAAGACCTCAATACTCATTAAGACATCGCACAATATATCATTAACATTAGAAACCATAAATTCAGATTGTTGTCTGAATAACAACAATACACCCTTCTTGAAAACGCCATCTCTCCAAAATTGAACGCAAGATTCACTTGCCCTTCCAACTGCAAACCCTCTCTACAAAATATTTCTGGCTAAATTATTATTACGCCCTTTTCCTGAATACGATGATGCTCAATACGTATTTGGCGTTACCTTTCATTAGCACCTATTAAAAACCAAAATCAATGAATGATATTTAAAACACTGTACAGTCTTCCAATAAAATCTATTTTCAAGAGGCGATATGGCTAACAAAAAGAGGTAAACATACGAGTAACTTCTTATTTATAGAAAAACATCTCTGCCTAAGACAAAGGCAGCTACAATATTAAAAATGCAGATCTTTGTAATGCAATCTACAGTATCTGCAAGATACAGTATGAGCTTCAACAAGAGATCGAGACAACGATGTCTGCTCTGGAGCCTGTTTCTGTGCAACTCGTTACCCAGGTAGCGTGGTGGATTAATTCATACTTTCCTCGACGTCAGATTTGTACAAGGAGGGTACAGCTCGGGTTTAAACGGGATCCATACTCCCTAATGTATACGAAAATGAAGATGTGCATTACCTCTACATGCTTTATTTGGATTTTTAAATCCGCATTACTGGGTGGCATAGCTTTGCATTGTAAATATGCATTACTGCATGTTTGTTTTCGAAATATTCAAAGAAATTTTACCAAGTATGCAGTTAAAATTTCATTAATATTTCAGTTTCAGGTTTTTAACGTTATTTATTTTCCCTCGGTGTCGTTTGAATATTGTTCGTATCGAACTTCAAAGGCAGCACGCCCTTACCACTGTGAACTTCTGAAAAGCATATCCTAAAATAAGATAAGTTTGCTCTTCAAAAGGTTGAATGTATTTAGAATTCGAATTATCAAAGTACTGTCTAAGTGTTAATCAGAGCACGCTGTCTGGTGGTAGCTGGTTCTTGATGTTTAGTAGGCAACTTGGTGTTTAAGATAAGACGGGCTATCCTGTTCGTCAAGTCGGGCTGCTGTTTTTGTATAATTTGGGAGACCAGGTGGGTGTCCAGTTACCATGTGCTTCGGAATGTTATTTCTGGGGGGAAAACCAAAACTAACCCACCAAGTACCAACCCAGTAAACACAATAATGTTTTAAAAACAACTTGAAAACATTTTTTTCTTCAAAATTGTGAAGATGTTTTTATAATAGGCCTATCATTTTGTGCTGTTGTAAAAATATTTGTCTAACACTTTTTTCAAAAACACGTTTTGTAAAAACATAGAAATTGGGTAATAAAAACTTTTTTGCATCATATTGTATTTAAAAAATGTTATGATAATGTTTTCATGACACAACATTTTGATATTATCAAAACATTACAACACAAATTTTTTTAAAAACGTTTTGTGTTATCTAAAAACGCAATATCACTTACGACTTTCCCAGGATGGGCGACACAAAATTCACTATTTGTAACCTATTATTTGACCTCTGACCTGACTTTTACGGTACATAACCCACCTTGTATGGGACATAAGTTCACATCATACTGCACCGTCCCTCTAAGCTTCAACTTGTACGATTTTCTCAGAAAACGCACATTTCATTACACGCGAACATACACACCCAATTGAATACAATATTTTATTTCCATAAGGACTATATACTAGATGCTGCGATAAGATAATAGGTGTGAGATACTTTGCACTCATTTGTACGTTTCGAGTGGACGTCTGGCCGTTGCTTAATTAACTGGACTGTCGAATTCGTCTCTAAGAACGGCGGCAGGTCGGTTGTTGAACTTTATTGAACATCCAGTGTGCAATATAGAGCAAACAACTACTATATAGAGCGAATACAATTTTTTTGGCAGAAAATAAATGGTTTTTACAACCTTGTTTCACTCGTTGAGTGTATTAAGAACAAAAATGATGTAGAAATATTGCTGGAAAATTACAGCGTTGAACATCCTTACATAAAAACTGAAACACGAATATTCAAAATAGTGACATTTTTTCCATTTTAATCATTTTGTAGGAGACGACAAGGGGTCGTGTGGGAGTATGGTTTTAAAGGAGGTTCCTACTCCCTACAATTTTCTAAAATGAAGCTGCACATTACCCCTATATATTTAATTTGAATTTTCCTATACTGATGACTGCGTGACATAGTTTTGTATTGAATCTGGATTTTTCAACAATTATACAGTAAAGCTATCATTAATCTTTCAGTTTAAATCATTTGTTTAATAACTTAATCACACTTATTTCTGTTCCTAGTCGTCATATTGAGTATCGAGGTCTGAAGGCATTCCGACTTTTCATTATTCGATCGTTCAAACTAGAACTTTGTGTCCAGCCGATTATGTCTAATTTTGCAAAAGGTTGTTTAATCGTGTGGACTGTTTG
Source organism: Chiridota heheva (assembly GCA_020152595.1). NCBI lineage: Eukaryota > Metazoa > Echinodermata > Holothuroidea > Apodida > Chiridotidae > Chiridota > Chiridota heheva. The sequence continues at coordinate 194,964 of JAIGNY010004348.1, read as the reverse complement.
GTATTCACTTCATTAAGTTTGTTTATTTATGCAGTGACTTACAAGTGTCTTGGGATGCCGGATTAACATTTTGATACAAAAATGATGCATGTATCATGTAGCATGATTTTTTTTTTTAAGGCCAAAATTTGTTGCTTGATATACTTACTTTACTAAGCGGTATCAATACCTATTACAAAATAAAATTGTATCTTTATTATGCTTAATTGTATTCATTGCCTCCTTTATTAAAAAAAAAAAACATATACAAATATCAGGTGAATGGGAAAAGATGCGTAAAACGTACAATATACTGGTAAAAAACAGCATCGGTTCGTTTCATATGAAACAACTGGTTCCTACATAAAAATTTTTTTTTTTCAATAGTTGGATTATTTTAAGAGCGAAGGCAAAGAAAAGCTTGCAGAAAATTACATTGAAAATTATTACACTAAAAAAAACTAAAATTACGAATATTGCAAAAGTCTAAATCTTTCCAGTCCAGTCATTTTACAGGAGACGACATGAGTTTGAGTTTAACAACAACTAACGGTTTTCCACTAGATATCGGGATAATGATGCCTGCTCCTGCTCATGTGCGACGAGTTATCCAGGTGCGTTAGGAAATTGCCGTATCCAGAGGGGGTGAGATATAGCAGAGGGCTATGCCCCCAATCACACACAAAAAACAATTACACATCTAAAAATACAATTAATGTTACTATGCCTGCCTGGTGCTTCTACTACAGTTGTTGACAAATTTCAATAAGAATTTCAGTATATAAAACCCAAGAGCGTTTACCAAATCTGTATATAATACACACTTGCAGACTGTGTGACACATATCACACAAACAATTCTCTCTCCCCCTCCCCCCGCCCCCACTCCCTCTCAGAAAAAATCCTGTATTACGCCTGTGCCTAATTCTCTTCATGTCCCTTAGCTTTCTGGAACTTCGCCCCTTGAAAACACACCACGCAATTTGATTTCAATTTTAATGCATTTCATATCTGCGTAATTGCCTAATTTCTTTGAGCTTCCAGGGGCTTCCTCCCCAGAACCCCACCGGAGTTTCGCCTCTAGTTCCCACCTGGGTTCCCTTAGGTGGGCCTCTTGACCCCACGCCCTGGAGCTTTGCGCTACGCAGAAAGCAATGTTGCCTTACGGCGACATACTCCTGGTTATCCCATCAAAAATACTTCTCGCCGCTCATATTTGGACCCCATACAAAAATTCTGGCTACGCCACTGGCATTGGCGTAACCAGAGGGGGAGGGAAGTCATGACCCCCTAATCTCACACAGACAGTTACCCGCCACCCCCCTCCCCCCACCTCAAACAAAAATAATCCTTGCTTACGTCAGTGCCTAATGCCCTTCATGTCTCGTAGCTTCCTGGAACTTCGCCTCTTGAAAACACACCACGCAATTTTGTTTCAATTTTAGCGCATTTTATATTTCTAAAATGCGTAATTTCTCAAAGCTTTCAGGGGTATCGCCTCATGGACCCCAACGGGACATCGCCTCTGGACTCCACCAGAGGACATAAGGCGGGCCTTGGAATCCACGCCCTGGGACTTTGCGATACGCGCAAAGCAATGTCGTCTTATGGCGACATACTTTCGGTTACCCTCAAACAAATATCCTGGCTACGCCAGTCAAGTGGTACAGTAGTTCAATAGATGCGGCATTGCGTTCTTCAACGGCAATACGTACATGGAGGGACGACCACCGGTGGCCGAGGCATCATATGGGAGTTAAATTTTAGTTGGTCGTACTCTCTAAAATTAATAGAAATGAAGCTGTGTATGAACTTTGCTTAGATATTTTGTGTAATTCTCAGGTTTTCTATCATATTTATGTGCAGGTATAGCATCGTTATGGTTACATCACATTAATGTTTCCTAAAAAAGTGTAATGCTTATCACCAATAAAACTTTACAAAACATTTTACGAAAAATTAACTCTGTACGTTAGTGCATAGTTTTATATTAGCTAGTTCTAAACATTGAATCATGTGTGAACTATAATAACAACGAAGAGTTTTCAACGAGGGATTGAAACAATGTAGCTCTTTGAAAATCTGGATCTACATGTATATATATTTGCTGCCCTTGAGGTCCCATACACTTACCAATTCAATAGTCGATTGTGAAACATGCCAATAAATTCTTGTATATTTTGATACGCAGATTTGTGTGTTACTCTTGTGATTTATGATCGGTACATGATTCCTGATGTAGATCCATTGTTTTTAACCCGCTGCCATTTCTCTTCCAAAGATCATTCTAATGAAGAAGAGTTTGTTTTTAGCATACCCTCAACCGGCCTCAACGACACTTATGCACTGTACAAGGAGGAATATATACCGTTTATAAAGACAGTACGAAAGAAAAACAACATTTTTTTTCTTCACAATTGTAGAAACAACGGTGTATAAATGAGTTGTAAAATATGTCACTTAGATTCAGTACCAAATATAAGACCCAGCAATTTGGAATTTCCTTTTGAGTAGCATTGCTTCCTATAGCATGACAACCTGTACACTGCGGTTCATCACAGTTATGGGTATATGGTAAACACCATCTGCACCATTGACCACTACAATGAGTTACACCCGTGAGTAAACTATCCCTGAAAGAGAACCCATTGGGTAAATGTATGAATGTAGATGTCAATGTTGTCTCGGAGAAAAAAAAAGACTCCCATTTAGTAGCACAAACAAACCTAAAGGATAATGTCATAAGATACGAGCGTATCATTTTGAGGCAGGCAATTGCGTGAGATTTAAAGCCGAAATTAATTCATTATCTCATTCAACACACCAATCAGGAAGTGGGTGTAGTTTATTGAGATAAAACCTGGACTGGAAGTTTTAAACACATGTAGTTTTAATTTCTCAAGGAATATCTTGATTCGTCGAGTATCCACCACTAACATTGACATTGAGATTGCGTATTCTTTAATTAGGAGAAATTTGGTGGGTCGCTAAATTATAAGCGATTTAGAAGTTATATATTAACTTGGAGGTTATGTGAGTGTACAGTAGTAGTAGTTTGTGGACGAGAAAGAGGGTTCTCAAATTAGGAGCAGGTATTCATAGTTTAGTGTAGATTCCTACTTTGTAGTAGGTTCCTAACTTGGGGGGAGGCGACTGGCTCACTTCATTTAACGGTGGGTTCCTCATTTAAGGGAGGTTGGGCGTGTTCATAATTTAGGGGCAGGTGTGTTGGATAGTGTTTTGGAAGGGATTTATGGGTGGGTGGTGAATTCATATTTTCTATGTTGATTCCTAACTTTTACGTCGGCTCATAGCTTAAGGGTGGGTTCATGTTTCCTTACTGTAGAGGGTTGAGTTCATAATATATGGCTGGATTCCTAATCAAGGACGGAGAGTCTGTGCAGGTTCCTCATTTAGGGATTGGTAGGCGAGTACCTAATTTAGGTTTAAGTGGGTGGATTCATTCTGTAGGTGGGTTCCTAACTTAGGAGTGTGTGTGTGTGTTCAGTTCCTAATTTAGGATTGGGTCCTAATTTAGGAGTATGTTGGCGGATTTTAATTTAGGAACTTCATTCAAGAGTCGGCTATGAAATTAGGGGCAGGTTCCTAATATAACAGTAGGGTAAGATATATGGGTGAGTACATGGGTGTAAATAAGGTTTGGATTCCTAATTTTGGCGTGGGCTCCTAATTTAGGGGCGGGTGGGTTAATTTCCTAGCGGGGGTGGGTTAATAATTTTGGGTGGGTTCCTAATGTATGAGTGGGATCCTAATTCAGGTGTCGGTGGGCAGATCCTAATTTAGGGGTGGGTAGGTGGGTTTTATTTAGGGGTGGGTTTATATTATATGGGGTGTTCCTAAATGAGGAGTGAGTTTCCTTATTTAAGGAGTATGTTCCGAATTTAGAAGTATATGGACAGGTCCCTAGTTGACGTTCCTTATTTAGGGATGGATACCAATTTAGGAGTGTATGGGTGTATTCCCAATATTGGAGTGGATACGAGGATTCCTAGTTTTTGGATATTCGTGTTGGTTTTTAGAAACTGATTTAAGGGTGAGTGTTTTTTCTTTTTCTTCATATTTCATCCGTGGATTCTGAACTTTAACGTGGTAGATGGTTGGGTTTCCTACTGGAGGGGAATGTTTCTTGTTTATGGGGAGAGGTTTTTGATATAGGTTGGGTTCCTAAATATGAGTGAGTTCCTAATTTACGTATGGGTGGGCAAATCTAATCTTGGTATGGATAGGTGGCTTCGTAATTTAGTAGTGAGTGGGCAGATTTCTAAATATAAGAGTGGGTATGCATCTCTGCAATTTACAGGTGCGTGGATGGATTCCTAAGTTATGTGTGGGTTCTTAATATAGTGACAGGTATGCCGGGTTTTTTAAAGACAAATTTAGGGATGAATGCGTTGGTTCATATCTCAGGTTTTGCGTTTACCCCTGGGGTGGGTTCTTTATTTAAGGGTGAGTTTCTTATTTAGAGTATGTTCCTAATATATGTGTGGGGTCATAATTTAGGTGTTGGTGGGCGGTTTTTAATTTAGGGGTGGGTAGGTGGGTTCTTTATTTTGGGGTTGGTTTTTATTATATTTGGTGTACCTAGTACAATGATCAGATCAAGGATCTAAAAAGAGAGAAACGCAAAGCGGAAAAGATGTGGCGCTATTCAAACTCTAATGTTAGCTAGATTACTTACAAAGAAAAGCGTGACATCTACACAACCGAGTTAAATAATGCCAGACAGCAATTCTACTCTAATGCTATTGCTGAAACAAATGGTGATCAAAAGAAACTTTTTAGAATCATGGATACTCTGCTTTATTGAAAGCCCATCTCCCCACTACCTCCTCACAATGATGCTTCTTATCTTGCCTCAGAATTTGGCAAGTTCTTTGTTGCAAAACTTGCCAAGATTAGACATGAGCTGGACAGCGAGGTTGTGATCACACCCTTTGAGTTCTGTAAAAATGTTCCGGTATGGACTTCATTTCAGCTCTTGACAGAAGAGGATGTACAAAATCTGATACTAAAAGTAAAATTTACTCAGTGCATCCCCGACCCACTACCCACTTGCTTATGAAAGGAGAATATCAATGTTTTCCTTCCAACTCTTACTAAACTGATTTTTCTTTCTTTGCAACAAGGGAAATTCCCTAAGCAATGGAAAGAAGCCGTAGTAAAGCCATTACTAAAAACAAGGGCTTGATGTAACATATGATAAGTATTGATTAGTAAGCAATCTTAGTTTCTTGTCTAAAATAGTTGAGCGTGCTGTTGTTGAACAAATGATTAAGCATAGTCAGCAGCATGACTTATTACCTTCCTGTCGATCAGGGTTTCGCCCATTCCATAGCACAGAAACTGCTTTAGATAAGATTTAGTCAGACATACTGCTGCAACTAGACAAACAAAAATGTGTTAATTTAGTACTCCTTAACCTAAGTGCGGCATTCGACACAATTGATCATAATATGCTGCTCAAAATCTCAAATAAGCGTTTTGGCATTGACAGATTGATGGAACCATCTTAGATTGGTTTGAATCCTATTTAATTCAAAGGAAACAAAAAATCCTTATCAGCAATGCTGAATCAAGGGAATTTGATGTAGAATTTGTTGTGCCTTAGGGCGCTTGTTGTGGACCCCTCTTATTTACATGGAATGTATCTTCTCTTTTGGATGCTTTGATAGCCTTTTCTCTCAGTATTTATGGGTATGCTGATGATCACAGCTTATACATGTCGCTCAATGCTAATGATCCATCAAATGTGATCTCAGTCATAGCTGAAATTGAAGGTTGTTTGAAAATAGTGAAAGATTGGATGATTTACAACAAACTGAAAATGGACGATTCAAAAAGTGAAGTCATTATTTTTGGATTCAATTACCAAGAAACTAAATTAAATATTAGCAGTATTGCTATTGGCAACGACAGTGTGAAAATATCTTCCACTGTCAAAACTCTGGGCGCTCGGTTAGATCAAGGTATGACAATGGCTGACCATGTCAATCACAAATGCAAAACTGCATTTTACCATTTATTTAACATCAGAAGGTGCATGAAGTTTCTGGACAGAAGCTCTGCAATATCACTTGTAAATATAATTGTGCATAGCTGCATAGATAATTACAATGTCCTCCTTGCAGGGCTGCCAGGTGTTACAGTAAAAAAGTTGCAGCGTGTTCAGAATTATGCTGCAAGGCTCGTCACAAAAAGCGACCGTTTCGCTTCATCACTTTATCTACTGCAAAATCTTTATTGGCTACCTGTCTCATATAGAATTAAATTTAAAATTGTAATACTTATTTTTAAATCCCTTCATGACATGGCCCCGTTATACTGACCAAAAAGTTTGATTATAAACAACTTATTTACCGCCTTCGCTCTCAAAATTACCTCATTCTTTATGTTCCAAAAAGTAAACTTACATACGGCGATCGCTTTCTGCAAATATTTGGCCCAAAACTTTGAAATGACTTACCTCTTTCAATCAAATCTGCTCAATCCCTTAAACAATTCAACACCTTGCTTAAGACTCACCTATTTAAGTGTGCTTTCAAGTCCTTTTCATAATTTTTTCTTCTTTGCTCTATTCATAATTCTTGCTTATCTTATTTACACGTTTGTATTTAATTTCTTTATATGCATATTTATTATAAACAACTTATTTACCGCCTTCGCTCTCAAAACTACCTCATTCTTTATGTCAGTAATTCAGCTAAAATTCCGTTTTTTGACTTTTCGTCGGCATTCAATACAATTCAGCCTCACTTGTTGGCATCTAAACTCCAAACCATGGATGTTCCCATGTCAATTATTTACTGGATACTGAACTATCTTACTTCTCGTCCGCAGTATGCAAGGTTGAATCCACATACCTCGGACACTGTCATTTCAAATACAGGAGCACCACAAGGCACTGTACTAGCACCTTTTCTTTTTAGCTTGTACACCTATGATTGCCAGGCAGTGACCGAGTCATGTTCTATCGTCAAATTTGCTGACGATACAGCTCTGATTGGGCTTGTCACAAATGACGATGACTCACATTACCGAAGTGAAATCAGCAATTTTGTTAGCTTATTGTGACCAAATCTTCCTTAACCTGAGATGGTAATTGATTTTAGACAGCATTGTAATCCTCCTGACCCAATTACAATTGCTGACTCTGAAGTTGAACGTGTGCAATCTTACAAGTATTTAGGTGTAGTAATCAACAATAAACTCACTTGGTCAGACAATACAGATGCCATAATGTCAAAACTCAACTCTCGCCTTTATTGCCTCAGAAAACTGAAATCTTTCCACGTCAAGAGTAACATTTTACAACTTTTTTATCGTTCCGTTTTTACATCTGTTTTTAGCTATTGCATCGTTTGCTGGGGTGGTTGTGCCTCCAAGCATGACACCTATAGAATCAATTCTGTCATCAGAAGAGCGAGTCGACTTTTCAATGAAAGCAATTTACCAAATATAGACTCATTCTACCACTCCAGTCTCGATTGCAAACTTAAGTCCCTCCTCGCGGACACCAAGCATCCATTACACAATGAATTTATGAATAGGTTGATTGCCAGGAGTGGTAGAATGAGGCTTCCAGCTATCGCCACAAATCGTTTTAGAAATTCCTTTGTGCCAAAAGCCATTTCCTTTCATAATGCCAACCACTCCAGATAGTCCATGTGCAATATTTCATATGCAATTTTCTATTTCATTATTTTCATCATTGTGTATATTTACTCTTTTATGTTTTAAATGTTTTCAGCTTTTTACTCATTTCATTTTATGTATCATAATTGTATCTTGCGAGCTGAAATTGCCCAGTTTCTGGTGCTTAATAAAGTTGATTGTATTGCATTGTATTGTATTGTATTGTATTGTATATTTTGCAAGGCGCATTAGAATAAGTTATTTAGATAATGCGCCATATAAGTGTAATAAACTTGAAACTTACCTAAATGACGAGTGAGTTTCATTATTTGGGCGTGAGTTCCTTATGTATGGTTGGATTCATGCTTTAGGGGCAGATTCCTAAAAATGGAGTGGGTGGTCAGGTTCCTAATATATGGGTGGGTTCCTAATTTATGAGTGGTAGTGTAGGTTTCTCATTAAAGGATTGGTTCCTAATCTATGAGTGGGTAGGCGGGTTCCTAATTTAGGAATTTGTGGGCGGTTTCTTAATTCAAAGATTGATTCTTAATTTAGGTGTGGATTCCTAACTTTGAATTAGGATCCTAATTTAAGGGTGGCTGGGTCGTTTCCAATTTTAGGGGTGGATAGGTGTATTCCTTTTTTAGTTGTGGGTTTGTTGGTTCCTTATTTAGGAGTGGGTACTCCATTTTCTGATTTAGGGGCAGGGCGTGGAGGAATTGTTAAGGGCAGATTTATGGCTGTGTTGTTTGCCAATGGAAGAGTTCCTTATTCAGGGGTGGGCTCCTAACTTAGGAGCGGATTCCTTATTCATGGGCGGGTTTCTAATTTAGGGATGGGTTCCGAATTAAGGAGTATGTGGACGGATTCCTAGTTGAGGAGTGGGTTCCCTATTAGTGAGTGGGTGGGTTCTGATTTAGGATTGTGTGGACGTGATCCCAATCTAGGGGATAGGCGGGTTTCTAATTTACAGGTGCGTGGATGGATTCTACAGTTAGGTGTGGGTGGGCGGATTCGTAATCTAGTGACAGGCACAGTGTTTCCACACTCTAAGTTTATTTTTCCAGAAATGGAACTCAAAATTTCCTAAAATCGGCTCGGTATTTCCTGAAATTTTAAATAACGTTTCTTTTTATGCTACTTTTATAGCGGATCAAGGGTTTCACCGTGTCAAGCCATACGCCTCACCCTACCCCTTACACAAACGCCTACATTTTAGTATTTTGATAATTTCTTACTTCCCATGCGCTCCCTCTCTCCTTTGATTTCATTTTTCGTCACAAAAGGGGCCAGTGGCCCCAGGCTACCCCGACCCGCGCTTGCACTCTTTGTTGTCGTTTTCCACGAGCTAAAAAAGGCAAAAGGTAAAAGATAAATCCACTATCTATTGGCAGGTGTAGCGACAGGAATTCCCCGACCGGGTGGGGGTGCTAAGCTTACCGACGGGGGGCCTAAAGTGTACTAATTTCTACCCAAATATTAAAAGCTTAAGACACTTTTCTCCGACGAATTTCATTTTTTCCCGACGGGGGTCAAGAGGTCCCCGATGGGGTGAGTGGTTGTATCCTTCTTCCCCCACCTGGCGCAGCCCCTCTCTATTGGGCTTTTGTTTTCCCTTTCAGCTTTTGATATTCATATATTGTATATAATGTGAGAAAACTGAGGAAATTAAATGGAACTTACCAGTAACAAAAACCACTACTTGCAGAGCTCTGTCATGAATTCCTTGCAAAGTTCAGCTGCCTTTGCATCATCTGCATTATCCCTCATCCTGTTATGTAGTCGTAGCATCTCCTCACAAGGTTCCAGCTTTGCAGAGTGCTGGGGTCCCTTCTTCTGGAAAGCTAGTTTAGATAGAAGCAAGCCAAGCAAGCTCTCTTGTTTCAGATTTGTCCTGTGATCATTTTTTCTGAACTTCAGTTGACTAAACACCCTTTCAAGAGCAACATTTGAGAAAGGAAATAGCAGTAGCACACTCATAACCTTACACAAATTTGGGTGTGCTCTGTTCCCACATGCATCTTTCTGGGCAAACACTGTTTCCCAGCACTCCTGAACTGGCATATTGCCATTTAAAGTGGAGTGCATGGAGTGTGCTCTCCAGTCATTGTCAACATCCTAAACTGGTGCAACGCCCTCAAGTTGTGGCAGTTTTTCATACAAAGGTGCTAAGGATGGTATGGTCAAATTGTATGCCACTGCTGGTTCTAAGCATCTTAGGAAATCGAGTTCAAATTTGTTCCACACATTCCAAGAGAAACTGTTTGCAGTGATGCTGGAACAATCGAGTGTCTGGGTTATCTGCCCCAATATCATCGATGATACTTTGTATTGTGCTTGTAGCTTTCATACCGGTATACACTTTGCGTAGCGGAACTTTTTTCTTTTTATTGTGCATATTGAGTGTGAAGGGGTCATTCTCTCTGAAATATGACAGTTCCATGAAATCTAAAAGGAGGGACACTAACAACTGTAAAACTTCATGCTTAAGGACATGCAAAAGAGGAACCTCACTCTGAAAGAGTTTGTTGAATGAAATGAGTCTGCGAAGATTAAAAGACATGAGCTCAATGTATGCCAAGGTGAACATAATGCTGAGACTTCTCATGATTGAGTCATTGGTATGTGTGGGGTCTTCCAGAGCAACACCTTGGAAGTAGAGTTTCAGGGCATCATATTGTTCCAGTATCCTGTCTACACTCATCTTCATGGATAACCATCTGGTTTGTTCTGCTCTGAGAATATTATGTTGGTCTATATTCAGGAAACCCTGAAACTCTTTGAAAGTATCATTTCTCTTAGAAGACACACAGAAATGTGAATAAATAAGTAATAGGAGGAGCTTATCCAGGTATTGATTAATCAGGAGCCAGTATTCCTAATTTCTCATGAATATTCATAGAATATGCAAATTAGGTGGAATACTGGCTCTTGATTGGTCACTACCTGGATAGGCTCCTCGTGATTTTCTCACACGACCGAAGGTCGTTAAATCTTTTGGAGGGAAAACAATAAACACAAACACATTGTCATAATTCAATTTTCTCTTTCTCATATTTGTGGTGGCTCTTATAAGAGCCTTTGGGTTCTTTATCGATCGCCCGATCGATCTGTTACTGTCCTACCCCGGTGGTTCCCTGTTGTCCTTCCCCGATGGCTTCCCTGTGTTTGATAGCTTTCTTTGATTATGCAGAAGTCTCGTGTTATTTTGCTATGTCGAAAGCAGCAACATGGAAGGCCCATATGCCGCCCCAGCAGTGTGACACGTCTTGGTAAGCATGGACGATGGCTGCCGTAATTACATCGCCTCCTGCAGGATGAAACCCGTCTTTGAATGGTGTTAAACAGTTGCATCTGTTTTCGAGGTGTTCTATAACTTTATTGTAGTCGATAGGTCCAGGGCTCCATTTCCTCAAGGGTTCAAACATTACTCTGGCTAAGACTTCCCACTCCATGATGATGATATGTTTGCTCTGAAACTCAGAATGAAAAGAAAGGATGAAGTTTGCTCTATGCTTTTTAATTCCATCTCTTTGACCAATCAGAAGCCAGAAAGGTATAATGCCATTTGTGTTGGTGGGGTTCTTTTGAAAACAAAGCCAGAAAAGTATAATGCCCTTTTTTGTTGTTGGAGCGCTTTTGAAAAAAAATAATTAAAAAAATTAAAAATAGACAAATACAATTAATTAAAATAAATGTTTAAAAAATTACTATAAAGATAGATAAATGATACATTTTGAAAAAGTAATTAAATAAAAAAGAATGATAAAAAGATTACTTAAGATTATCACCTTAGATTGTGAAAGTCACCTTAAAAGTCCCCTTTATACGTTGGCATCATGCCATGTCACCTTTAAACAATATGTGCGGGTATCGCGTCACTTTCAGACAGAAATTTGGGCGTCGTGCCAAACGATATAAATTGGTATGAAATCTTTTGAATTGCATCACTCTATCTTTCGATCTCGAGAAAACAATATGGCCCAACGCATAGTGGATTTGTTCGATCAAGGCTGGACGCTAGAAACAAGCAACACTCATGGACAAAGCTACTTTTTTAATCATCGGACAGGTAAAAAACGTTGGGAATTGCCAGACGGGTTTGAAGACCCGATGGATTGGGAAGCACAAATCGATACGGAGGAATGGGATATCGAGGATTGGGATGCACAAATTGACACAGAGGGATGGGATATCAATTTCCAGGATTGTGAACTGGGGGAGATGATCGAGAGAAGAGGAAATAATTCAACCGATGAACTCAATACGTTTGTAAATCAATTAATTGACGAAAACATACCAATTCCTGATGAACAATTATTACAATTACCTACCGTTCGTGAGTTTTTACCGCTCGTTGATGAAATAGAAAGACCAGATCAAGTCGGGGAATTACCTATCGTTCGTGAATTTTTACCGCTCCTTGATGAAATAGAAAGACCCGATCAAGTCGGAGGAGCAGATGAGGTTATGGATGTTAATCAGGACGATGAAAAAGTTACTGTCGAGCGTTGCTATCGTATCGTGGGGACCCGAAAACGCCATGATCCCACATATAACTCGAAGGCAAATGAACACGTTGTGCGGTTCGATGGGGAAAGAATTGGTTGGCTTGCCAACCAAGAAGAGGACGTCGTCAACGTATTACATGCTGTTTTCGAAAGTCTCATCGAACGACTGGTAGAAGGTTTTGCTGTTCAAGATCGTGTGGGTTTTGAGATTCATTCACCCATTCTAGAGTGTCCGATATGGGTGCAACTCATGCGTAGAGATCAAATGAGCGTACAGCGTCTTCTAACCGCCATTTTTCGAATATTGCAATCAAAGACTGCTTTCGTGCTTGACGGAGACGTTAAAATCAGAGTAATTCACACCAAGATGCCTCAAGAAAGTGGCCGTACCAAGATAAAAGACTGGACCTTGAAAAAACACTCTATCATCCGGATCGCAAACAAAGATCACCTCTGTCTAGCCAGAGCTCGAGTGACCGCCAAATCCCGCATCGACAAAGAGAACGATAACGCCGTCAGCTGGAAAACATTTGTCATGGTTTTGGTGAGCAAACGAGACTCGCAAGAGAGTTACACGTACGAGCCGGCATTGCTTTGGCTCCTTGTGGATTGGAAGAAGTAGAGCGTTTTCAAGCCGTGTTACCCGACTACCAAGTTAATGTCGTTACTTCAAACCCATACGACTTGTTTCTATTCAGGGGACATCCTCGTGCAAAAAAACTTTATCTTTTCTACCATGATAATCATTTTGATGTTGTCACCTCACTTTCTGGACTACTGGATACCCATTACTTCTGTGACATTTGTAAAAAAGGGTACGAAGTCTTTGACCACCATCGTTGCCATAAGGCTTGCGAATGTTGTTTTAATGCAACAAAAGAGAAATGCTTGCTTACCGAATGGATACATTGTAAAGATTGCGACTGATCCTTCAAGAGTCCGATCTGTTTTGCTAATCACAAGAGGATCCCAAAAAGAAGCAAAGTCACGATCAAGCCTAAAACCAAAACAATACCACGCTCGATCTGTCAACGCATCTGTCGTTGTACTACTTGTGGAGTAGCCGTCAAAGGACAGCACAAGTGTGGTCAACTTTACTGCAGAAACTGTGAGAGTCACCAACCGTACGATCATCTTTGTTACATGCAAAAGATCAAAAGAGGAAGAGGAGGAGGAGAGGTAATTGTCGACAACGAAGAAGCTCGTGACGTTCTCGGCATGAAAGACGAGCCGATGAAAGAAAAGAGCCTTCCTCTGAAATACATCTTTTTCGATTTCGAATGTATGCAGGAAGATAAACTCGACAACAGAGGATAGTTACACGTGCCAAACTATTGTGTAGCACATCGTGTTTGTTTGAACTGTATTCAAAACGAAGATATTCATCAAGAATGTGTGTCGTGTGGCAAACGAGAACATGTATTCTCGGAAGAAACACTCAAAAAACTTTTGTAGTTGGCTGCTTTCTCCAAAAATCAAAGGGAGCACGGCCATCGCTCACAACATGAAAGGATACGACGGTAATTTTATTCTCGATCACATGAATAACATTGGTATGTGCCCCAACGTTGTGATGAACAGAGCCAAACTGATAAGCATCGACTTGAAAGAAAAAGCCAGGAACAAAAAAAAGAAAGATGTCACGACCCTGAGGATCATCAATTCGTGTAACTTTATTCCGGTTCCTCTCTCTCTTCTTTTTCCAAGACGTTCGAGTTGACGGAAAAGAAGATGGGTTATTTCTCGTACCATTTCAACACTCAGCTCTATGAAAATTACATCGGTCCTTGGCCTGCAGTCGAAAACTACGATCCCGATCACATGAAACATGCTCAACGCAAAGCTTTTCTTGCGTGGTACGAAGAACAGAAGAACAAGACTTTTGACATGGCTCGTGAAATGTACCAGTACTGTTATAGCGGTGTGGAACTACTCCGGCTAGGATGTTTACGTTTTCGAAAAGAGTTTGTTGAAATTACGGGCAAAGATCCTTTCGAAAAATGCATCACTGTTTCCATGGCCTGCATGCGCCTGTTTCGATGAAAGTTCCTTCGTACCGATACGATCGCCCTGGTTCCTCATTCGGGGTACGAAAATGATATACAATCGGTGAAAGCCCTTCAATGGTTGAAATGGATCGAGCAACGAGAGGGCCGATAAGTGCAACACGCCCGATCTCCCAAAGGAGAAAAACACATCGGTCCCTACAAAGTAGACGGGTGGGATGAGACGTCAAAGACAGTCTACGAGTTCTACGGTTGTTTATGGCATGGTTGTTCTACCTGTTACCCAAACAGAGAACACAAGCTGCCTAAGGTCGAAACAACCGTCGAAGATGTTCACGAGAAGTTTACCCGTAAACGAGACTGGCTGAACAACGAAGGGCTTCGAGAAGGCTGGAAACTGGTTGAAATCTGGGAATGCGAGTTCCGAGACGAACTGGAGAGAAACCCGCAGGCAAAAAACTTCGTCAATAGCCTGAAACTGAGCGAACCTCTCCGACCCCGAGATGCGTTTTCGGTGGACGGACCAGTACCATCAAGCGTCATAAAGTCGTCAAAGAAGACGAACAGATCAAGTACATCGATGTCTGTTCGCTCTACCCATACGTCAACAAGGATTGTAAATACCTTATCGGGCATCCGGATATCATAAAAAAACCGGGCACCACCGACGTACGTGACTACGAAGGACTGATCAAATGCATCATCTTACCTTCTCGTGGTCTGTACCATCCCGTGCTACCGGTCTGATGTCGAGGAAAACTCACGTTTCCGTTGTGTATCATTTGCGCAGAGACTCTGGCCAAAGGACGATGTAAACACTCCGATGAACTACGAGCACTTCACGGGACGTGGGTGAGTTGCGAGTTACAGAAAGCCGTAGCGACGGGTTACGATGTGTTACATATCGATGAAGTGTGGCATTTCAAGGAGACGATGCAGTACGATCCCGAAGCGGGAAAGGCCGGCTTGTTCACGGCTTACATCAATACGTTTCTGAAAATGAAACAGGAAGCCAGTGGGTGGCCCGAAGGCTGCGAAACCAAAGAACAGCGTCGTCGGTACAACGACGAGTATGAGGCCCGAGAAGGAATCAGAATGGACTACCTCAACATCGCCAAGAACGAGGAAACCAATCGTTGGCTAAACTGATGCTCAACTGCTTTTGGGGAAAGTTTGGACAGCGAAGTGCACTTACCAAGACGGAATTTATCAACACTCTTGAAAAATTCTACAAGCTGTTGACGGACAAATCGAAACAAGTGAAATACGTGCAGTTTCACGACGAGTTCACCGCCCGCATCCAATGGGTCAACACGAACGAATACGTTGAAGTATCGCCTAAGACGAACATTTTCAACGCGGCTTACACCACGGCTCACGCCCGTCTCAAACTCTACAGTTACATTGAGCGACTGGGGGAGCGCGTCCTTTACTTCGACACGGATTCCGTGATTTACGTCAGCCGACCGGGAACCTACGATCCACCTCTCGGCAACTTTCATGGCGACATGACAGACGAGCTGGAGAAGCCTTATAATGCCGGGAGCTACATCACCGAGTTTGTTTCTGGAGGACCAAAGAACTACGCTTACAAAGTACGTTCGACCAGAGCAGACGCCGTCGTCGTAGGGAAGTGCAAAGCCAGAGGCATTACGTTAGACCACAACACCATTCTATCGGTCAACTTCAAGGCGATGATCAACATGGTAAATCTAGTAGATCCTGGAAAACGCCGAGCCTGGGAAGACGACGAAAAATTCATATTTCCTGTCCATTATCCTCACAGCATCAGGAGAGAGGGTCCCGGAAGAGTTTTCACCAAATCCATTACCAAGGATTACAGACTAATCTACGACAAACGCGTCATCCAAGCAGATCTTTCGACCCTCCCTACGGTTATTGAAAGAGCGCCACCATTAACAATGTTGCTTTGCTCTCATTGGTCAGAAAGAACATAAAAAAGCAAGCCTCGCTGAAGTTTGATTCATTATTCCATTAGACACCAACATGAATACCGCACTTAACAGTACGAGTTCAGGGCAGAAACGTAAAGCAGCGTCGGAACATACACAGGCATCAAAGAAACCACGCAAAGAGACCTTCAACGTAGTAAAAATGGCTCCTTCGCAAATCATCATGGCAGAGATCAGGCGTGTGGTGCGCGACGACTCTTGTGATCCTGACATATACGGAGAACATACCGGCGGAGGAGACTTTACGTTACCGTTCTACAACGCATTAAGTTGCCTCACCGCGTTTATGGCCCCACTAGGATGTCGCATGGATAAAGAAGGAGAAGTACTTGAACATTTGTTGAAAAGGCAAAGAAACACATGGGTATGGAGGAGGATCATACAAACATTTTGCAGACCGAAACATCATCAGCCGTTAAGCCGACAGAAGAAGACTCTCTCTTGTTTAAAGAGAAAAAGAACTGGTTAAAGTTCTTGAAAGCGATGACGGAGATAGCACACGACTTGCTGAAAGCCCAATTGACACAAGCCGTATCGGTCAACGACCTGATCGAGAAGGTCGAAGAAAAGAAAGGCAAAGTAAAAGAGATTCAACGCCCGCTGGTTACAGATCCACTCACGAAAGACATTTTCAAAGAGATGGAAAGGGGAATGAAGGAAGAGGTTAGCAAAGACTTCGGAGAAGAGAAGGTACTCTGTTTGTTGAGAGACATCATCCATGCAACGCTGGGAAGCTACGCTGATCGATTGAGCAATCTCGGTCTCAAATGCAAAGTGATGGACTGTCTGTGGGACTTGATTTTTGAAGAAGAATGATAAAACATTGTAGGTGTTTGAAGAAAAAAATAAATAAGAAAAGAAAATGAGGGCGGAAGGAGTACAAAATCGTGGCATGACTCCTACGGTACCACTGCGTTGGTTGGGGCAGGTACTTTACCCTCGTATGTAAATATTCAAAAAAAGAGAAAAATGAATTTAAAGACGTTCGAAAAGAGTTCGAGGCTACCGTAGAGACTACCGTAGACGTTTTGACCTAACTCATCATACGCCACCAACTCGAATGGTATCATACCTTTCTGGCTTCTGATTGGTCAAAGAGATCTAAACAAAAAGCATAATTAGAGCAAACTTGATTAATTCTGTTCATTCTGAGTTTCAAAGAGAACACATTATGCCTCGATACTTGCCGGTATCGCCAATATCCACGGTTGTTTTCCCTTACGGGCTTACAAGGAGAATGTTAACACAGGAGGGAGATCCCATCAGAGCTTACTACCGGTTCGGTTTGGCACACAAACTCAACACCAGAGTACAAAAAACATCGGCCGTCAGAACACCGCCGAGATACCTGAATCAAAGACCAGATCACCCTCGGAACTTTGCAATGAGAGAGAGTAAGTGGGGGAAAGCACGCAACTCCAAGGTTCGTCTGCGTTTTTGCGCTTGTAGAACTCCGGTATATCGTAAATTTCTCAACCACTACAAGGTAAAAGCCCAGAAGAGGAAAAGATACATGTCCAAGCCACCTTGGGAAAGAGGAATGTACCGAGCCAACGTGATGAGGCATCGAGAAACGCATAGAGAAATGCTGAGGAGCAAAGCAACCGATGGTCATCGGTGGACTACGTGAGGAGGACAGTAGCAGGTCGATCGGCCGATCGATAAAGAACCCAAAGGCTCTTCTAAGAGCCGCCACAAATATAAGAAAAAGAAAATTGAATTATGACAATGTGTTTGTGTTTATTGTTTTCCCTCCAAAAGATTTGACGCCCTTTGGTCGTGTGGTAAAATCACGGGGAAGCTATACAGGTAGTGACCAATCAGGAGCCAGTATTCCCCCTGGTTTATTATTGTGTGTTTATTGTTTTCCCTCCAAAAGATTTGACGACCTTCGGTCGTGTGATAAAATCACGAGGAGCCTATTCAGGTAGTGACCAATCAGGAGCCAGTATTACACCTAATTTGCATATTCTATGAATATTCATGAAAAATTGGAGCTTGGAAGAATGTCTGGATTCCACGTTGGGTCTTAGAAAGATTTTCCGCCATTTTAGAAGCTTCCCTGTGTTTATTGCTATCTTTGTGTTTTATTATTGCAGTTTTGCCAATGGAAATGCACACTTTGCAAATGTTACAAAACGGTACAAACTTCCCTTTGGTACTTTCTTCCCCCTTTTGTAGCCAGGGTGCAAAAAGCGGACTATGAAGCTAACTTCCTGAAAACTTCGCTTCATACCTAGCTTTCTTGGTAGCTGACGAAGACTACGGTATCTGAGACGGTTCCCGTTCCTCGTGACTCTTTTTTAAGGATGTGCATGTTTGTGTATCATCGCGAACTCCAACACAAGTATTAGAGTTTTTGTTTGGCCTAGAACTGGGCCCAGGCCTAGATTGATCCCCCATCGAGTCACTCTCGTTCCGTGTATTACGCTTTAAAAACCAATCCATGGCAATTGTTTGTTACAAGTCAAATGATCGACCATTTACTGTATAGCTCAGAATAATACTCTGATACCCAGACGTAGTCCAAATACCGATGCGAGTCAAGTCTACGCGTACGATGGCACTGTAAACAGGCTGATTCCGGCTAATATTATTACCGTACTATAAGTAGTGCATACATGAAAACAATAAAAGCTGATTCGCTCAAATCACGCCCGATGTATGCTCAGGCTCTTAGTATGCCGTGGGCTTCTACTCCTGCATATGCATGACATCCCAAGCGTATGTACGCTATACCTATAGTGGCCGAAAACTGGTTGATTGCGGTAAATCATTCAATAAAATGCTGCTTTACTTACGAATTACATGATACAAAATCAATTTAATACGAAATCGAAGAACAAAGGAAAATATTCTCTCAAATTTCTAGATAAATAATTTTTTCCTTCAAATTTCCAGATTTCCTGAAATTTCCCGTAATCACCCCTCTTCCCGAAAATATCCCGAAGAGCACCCAGATTTCCCAAATTTTGGGTAATTTCAGGAAAAGTGGAAACACTGGCTACTGTCACAGGCATGCTGATTTTTTTAGCAGAAGATTTATGGGTGAATGCGTGGGTTCATATTTTAGGTGTGGATTTTTGGCGTTGACCCCTAGATTAGGAGTGGCTTGGTGGGTTATTGGGTTTCCTTGTTATGGCATGAGTTCTTTATGTAGGGTCGGATTCCTACTTTCCTGCTACCAACGAGTAGGTTTCTCATTAGAGGGTTAGTTCTTAATCTATGAGTGGGTAAGCGGGTTCCTAATTTAGGGTTGGGTAAGCGCTTTTCTAAGTTAAGGTTGGGTGGGAGAGTTCCTAGTTTAGGGAAGAGTGTGCGGTTTCCAAATTTATGGTTGAGCGGGCGGATTCCTGTTTAAGGGCTGGGCGGGCGGGTTTCCAATTCTAGGGGGGATTAATAATTCAGGTGTTAATAATTTGTTTAGCGCTTTTCAAATCTATGGGTGGGTGGACGGTTCCCTTATTTAAGGTTTGGTGGGCGTGTTCTTAATTTACGGGTGGGTGGGCGTTTCCGTATTCGCGGTTTGGTGGGCGGATTCCTAATTTCGGAGTGGGTGGGCGGTTTCCTTATTCAAGGTTTAATAGGCGGGTTCCGTATTTAGGAGTGGATTCCTAATTTAGATGTGGATTCCTAACTTTGTGTTGGCTTCCTAATTTAAAGGTGGCTGGTTGGTTTCCAATTTTAGGGGTCGATGGGTGTATTCCTAGAAGTGGGTGCTCCGGTTTTCTAATTAATCCACCACTAATTTAGGTGTGGCTTAATAATTTAGGTGTGGATTCCTACCTTTGGGTTGGGTTCCTAATTTAAGGATGGCTGGATGGTTTCCGATTTTAAGGGTGGATGGTATATTCCTATTTTAGGGATGGGTTCCTAAATTCGTGAGCAGGCGTTTTTTTTTTCAAGGGCAGATTTATGACTGACTTTCTAGTTCATGGGAGAGTTCCTTATTCATTGGTGGGCTATTAAATTAAGGGGCGGGTTCCTAGTATACAGGCAAGCGTGCTGGTTTCTTTTTTAGGTTCAAATTTGGAGCTAAGTGAGTGGGTTCATATTTTTTGGTGTGGTTCTTAACTTCGGCAGTGGTTCCTAATTTAAGGATGAGTTCTTTATTCAGGGGTAGGTTTCTAATTTAAGACTTGGTTGGCGTGTTTCTAGTTTAGGAGTGGGTGAGCGGGTTCCCCATTTAAGGATGTCTCTAATATATGGGTGAGTTTCTAATTTATAAGTGTTTTTAGGTTAGGCGTAGATGGAAGGGCTCCTTATTCAAGGGAAATGGTCGAGAATGTTTTAGGTGCAGATTTATGGTTAAGTTTTTCTTTTATTGGGAGTGTCCCTTTTTTCAGGAGTGGGTTCCTAGTTTATGGGCGGCCTCCTAAATTTGGGGCTTACTACTAATTTAGGACTATACTTCTAATTTAAGGTTAGGTTCCGATTTTATGGTGGTTGGCGGCTAGAAGAGGGTGCAAAGGTTCCTAATCTAGTGGCAGCCATATATATTTTTTTTCTAGACTGAGTCCCTACTTAAGAGGAGGGTTCCTTACTCAGAGGTAGTCTCCTAATTTAGGGGAGCGTTCGTACTATGAGGGTTTGTTAATTTATGAGTGGTTGGGCGGGGAGCTAATTAAGGATTGGGTGGGCGGGTTTTTAATATACGGGCATGCGTGCTGGTTTTTATTTTTGGGGATGGTTTAGAGATAAGTAAATGGGTTCATATCTTATGTGTGGTTTCTGATTCAGTGGTGGGTGGGCGTAAGTGTTCCTCATTTAGGGGTGGGTTCCTAATATATGGGTGAGTTCCTACCGTATGAGTGGGTGGGAAGGTTCCTAACTTAAGGGAATCCGTGCCGCTAATTTCTTGTTTTAGGGCGGGTTCCTTATATACTAGTGGGCCCCTAATTTAGAGGTGGCTTCCAAACAGGGTTGAGTGACTTTTCAATTTATAAGTGGGCAGTCGGTGAGTTCCTCATTTTAGAGTGATTCAGCGGGTTTTTTATTTAGGGACAGGCGTGCTGATTTTTAAGAGCAAATTTAAAGCCTAATTAGTGGGATCATATTTCATGTATGGGTTCTTAATTTTGGCGTGGGATCCTTGATGAGTTTTTTTATTGACTGGAGGGTGGGCGTTTTCCTAATTTAGTGGTGAGTTTCTGATATAGGGGTACATTCCTAATGTAGGGGTGACTTCCTAATTTACGAGTGAGTAGTTGTTGAGTTCCTTATTTAGGAATGGGTGGGCGGAATCCTTGTTTAGGGGCAGACGTGCTGGTTTCTTTTTAGTGAAGCCATTAGAAGTGACTGAGTGGGTGTTTTCCTAATGACGGGTTGTTAGTGTCGGGCGTGTTTCTTTTCAAAGTTATGGGAAAAATTTACTCCAAACCAGAGCCAATGGCGGGTGGATGGGTACCTAATTATTGGTTAGTTCCTAATTATGCGTGGCTTTGTAATTCAGGGACATATGGGTGGGTTACTTATTTAGGGGAGGGTTGGTGTCTAAGAAATATATAAAAGGCGAGGTGGATTTCTAATAAAGTAAAGACTTGGTGGAGTTTGGGAAAGTCGGTGTGTTCCTAACTTAGAGACTGGTGGTTGGTGTCTATTTTTTTAGATGTTCGATTTTCCAACATGTGGAAAATTAGAACATCACTGATGTAAAAACGTGAATCTTTCATGGTGGGTTTGTTGTTAATACATCGATGGGCGATTAGGTTTCAAATTTAGAGGGGCTGCTTATTTCATGTTGGTCGGAGAGTTTCTATTTTAGGGGTTGGTATGTTATAAACGGGTTCGCGGGCAATTTTCTCATATTTTGTGTCTTTATTTACTTTGAGTTTAGGGGCGTGGGGTGTCCTCTTTTTTGGCAAGAGACAGGCAAGTGTTTGCCTTTAATTGGTAATTGGATTGCTTTCTCATTTGGTGGCACATGGCTGGGTTCCTTACGGTTTGAACGAATTTGTTTTTAAAGAGGTGATTATACCAAGTTAGTAATGACATGTATTTTAGGCTCACAACACTTTTGGTAGATCCTCTTAGTATATATAAGTAATGAACGCATACCATCTGTTATATCTTTTTAATGTCTAAAAGATTTGAAGACGATATTTCCAAATGAAATGCGTTAAAAACGGGGCCGCCGAAAGGATCGTTGAGTCCATGGGACAAACTTAAACATTTATTATAGGTAACATCAAATTGTCTCTGTTTTGACATAGTGGCGAATGTGCAAAAGTACTTTTCCGTTTTGACATAGTGACGAATGTGCAATTAACAATGTTTAATTGCAATTTAATGATTTACAAGTGTCAGCGTTTAGTGTTTGTATCATCTATTAATTATTTACAGTTTGAATAATTATTTGAAATATCCATATAAATTGTAGTAATTTTGCGTTTATTAAACATATTTGCCACAATGTCAAAACGAACAAAAAGCTTTTCCTGTCTGTCCTACATTCGTCCCTTTGTCAGAACAAGATTATTCCCAAATATGTCATGCATCTGGTGGTATACATAACACTACTAAATTCTTATTTTCTAGTTCCATATCAATGAGGTAGAAATAAACCAGCTCACGCAATCACTGTGATCTTGTCTTCAAAATGTACCATTTACACATAGAGAAATAAAACTTTCATCTCATTCAAAGAAGTTTTATTTTGAAACAGTCCAAAATAATCTAGGAAAACATGCAAACGAACAGATGGTCAACCAAATTGGTGAAAGTAATATAGATAATTATTATTATTTTGCTGAGTGGATCTTGATACAATATATAAGATAACGAATTAACCACCATACATATATTAGTACGTATTTGCTACCACCTAAACTCTGTCACATTATTGAAGAGACAACACTAAATTCTTTAAGAAATAAGAGGTGATTGTGTTGACTTTGCATGTGTCGATGAAATATTTTGTATCATATGCTAAAGCGATGATATTTAACTGGAAATATAAACTCTAAAATATATGTCTTCCATTATTTTTGGTGAGGCAGTCACTGGATAATCCTTGTACTTATCTGCCGTTAAGGAAAGCATAGCTGCAGGATCTAAACCACCACGCACCTGGGTAACGAGTCGCACATGATTCATATGATCGTGCATCATTGTCCTGATCTCTGGTAGAAAACTGTTGATTGTTGTTGTAAGTCATGTCATCTCCTGCAAATACAATGTAATGTACAAATAACATATAGCGACTAAATATAGATTCACGCGATAAACCTATATTATACCAAAAGGTCTATGCCATTCACTCCAAGACAGCCTTATTTCCATTGCTCAACGTGTCGTTCACTGTTGATTTCAAGATCAGATATCTTAGCACAGTGCATAGAATTTGCTGAAATGAACAATTCATACTAAAAATTACATGTACTATATTACATTAAGTGGCCTTAAAATTGTACCAATTTAGAATTCAGAAGAAAAATGGCAAAATATGCCAAGACATTTTTTGCAGAAAATTTGGTGCAGAAAAACACCTCTACTTAAGCCATTGGTAGCTGATAGTATGTAATACTCAGAAACCTTTAATGCAATCTATCCGCAAGATACGATATGAGTTACAACAACAATCAACAGTTTTCAACAAGAGATCGAGACATTGACGGCTGCTCTTGCTCGTGTGTTAAAGAAACTCGTTACCCATGTGGGTGGTGGTTTAATTCATGCAGCTTTGCTTTCCTCAACGACACGTACAATGAGAAAGCACGTCATATCGACAGGGGGCTATTTGGCAGGGTGGGTTTAGAGGAGGTTCCTACTCTATAATGTACGAAAATGAAGCAGTGCATTACGGCTGTATTTTTATTTTGGATAACAACGCAGAGTCTAAGTTATAGGTTGAAACAGGCTGTCAGTTAGCCGGTAGTTTAAATTTAGGGAAAACTTAGTACTCAAGTGTAGGTTCACCGTCTGGCCGAAACTAAAACTAGAGCGGAATGTTACTTCTGGGGTGAAATTGAGTTTTCATTAAAGATTTGTGAAAACTGTTGGTTTGTTCCTATCAATCAAGCTATCACTTTTACTTTGCGTAAAGAAATGTCATAGGTTAAGACAAACGAGTTTATTTTTATTTTTCGAAATGGTTCCAAGTGTGGGAAAGACCAAAAACATAAACAGCTCAACTGTAGTAGCTTTGCCAGATCATTACGAAGCGGGACATAATGAGCGCAAAGCAAACATTCAAGCGAAATATTCTGATGTTTCTCTTTTACATCTGTGACTGAAAACTTGCACTTTATTACATTTTCCAGATCATGGCTTTAGAAAGAAACATATGGACATTGATACCGGTAGAGGATTGGAAGAGAACTGTGGACGTGTTGAAAAGTATATAAAACCATCTATATTTTAAATTTCAGTGATGAAATTAAAGAAATGACCAGTTATCATTTAATCAAATTATTGCAGTAATAATATAAGGGATCCATGACTTTACCAATCTTACAGTTTCTTGAGCTATTTCCCCGAAGCTGCAATATTTAAGTTAGACATTTCTAAACCAATTCAACGTTCACATCAACCCGCCAAGCTACAACTGAACTATCACTTAACCACTACATCCTTCGCCGTATAGAATACAGACAATTCAGGTCGTCTGTGTATTCACAGAAGCAAGCTATTAAACATTGTATACTTTCTGGAATTTAGATGTCCAATCTTCTCATTCATCCATCCAGCTAGGTTACTATTTCCTCAAGCAACTCTGTTACTTTTTTATTTCAAAATAAAAATGTATCACTGACATGCCAGTAACAAAACATGTTTAGTTTCTGGTAAAGACTTATACATAGTGTCATATGTTCATAACCATGAATTCAGGTTTACTGGAATGTAAAGGAATTTAAACAATATTTCCTTGTTTGAATGGAAAATAATCAAATGTACCTGCTGGAATGATTTTTCAGTCTAAAGATTTGTGATGAATTATAATGAATTGGTTTATGACGGGGTATGTCATACTTTTTTACAGGGATTGTTTCTAAGTAATGATATATATGTATATGTATGATAGGGTCATTAGAATACGTACCGTATCTATAGCAGTTTACGCAATGCACCATTTTACAAACACTAATTTGCAGGGAGAAAGGTAAAAATCGAGGAGAGAGAGGCGGATTAAAGGTTAAATTTGGCTTAAGAGAGAAGGTAGCGATACCAACTGCGGGTTCGAATAGTGAGTACAGGCTGTAATTATTAGTGAGATTGGGTGAATGCTTGGGATTATTCAGGATCTAGTCAATTGATAAGTAAATGGTAGGTATTTAAGTAGATGATGGATATGTGAGTGTACGGTTGGTATAGGGTGCCAAGTAAAATGCTTGGTAAATGAGTGAAGAATTGTAATTGAGTGTATGCTGTTTAAATAATTGGTATGTAAATTTTTAAGCGAGTGTTGGTAACAGAAGGTAGCGTCAATAAGTACATTATTTGTTAAATAGTACAAGTACATGAGTAGCGAGAAGGTGATGAGGGAACACTGGATAAATTGGTGAGAATAATATCGTGGACTGATGGAAAGTGTAGATGAACGCAGGTAGTTGTGGAAAAAAGAATAGCAGATGAAGATATTCTCATCGTGGATAATCATTGGATGGAGGGCAGTCGGTGGGGTGAACGCAGAATATTCAATGAAAGGTTTATAGTGGAAAAAAGGAAGATAAAAGGTGAACCGTTAAAATAGGTACAGCGCACACCATATCTGACAAAGAACAACATCAATTGGTGTCACAAAGTTATAATTTATAGCATAATCAAATATTGATGGTAGAACATTACTGTTTTACATATGTGATTCTTTTCTTGGAAATCGTGACAATAAGAACAATAAATAGGATTTTTAAGATCAAACGTTGTGCAATTCAATCGTTTTGTAAGCGAAGACATGATTTATATCAACAACCAATAGTTTTCTACAAGAGATCGGGACAATGATGCCTGCTTCTGCTCATGTGCGACGAGCTACGTCGACGAGGTGCGTGGTGGTTTAATTCATATAGAGATGTTCTTCTCAACGGCAGATACGTACAAGGAGGATCCACCAGTGGTGGACAGGGGATCATATGGGAAGATAACTTTGGTTGGTCCTACTCCCTAAAATACATGGAAATGATGCTACGTATAAACTTCGCCAAGCGAATTCATGCACTTTTTACGTTTTCTTTTTAATTCAAGGAATTCAATTCAGAATTATAAAAAGGGGTATCTTAGTATCCATCGTTATCTTTATTCTTCGATGCAAAAAAAAATAGGAAAATAAGAACCATTAATGTAGCGCGATATTCCATTATTTATTGATATTTTCTTTTTGAAATTCGTTACTCTGTCTTCTTTTTCCTGAATTACAAAGTTTTCCGTGAGTGAAAACATTATTAACTTCTACACTATTGTATTATACTACTGATATGTTGCACACACTGAACAAAACAACCCATTTGCTTATTTCAATGAGTGTTCACATTTGTTTTAAATGACTACAAATAATTCCTTGGGAACCAGAGCTTTATGACGACTGGCTAGTTTACTAAGTGAAATTAGTTGCTAATTGAAATCAGTGTCACATACATTGGACATGTTGGATGTTGATTGTACAATTTATGTGGCAAGGCGAGTGTCAAAATATGGCAGTGGTTAGGTTTGTATTCAGGGCAAATAGGCAGTTTCAATTCCCATGTCCAATTAAGGCGGCCGGCTGTTTAATCAAGTGAATGGTTTAGTGACCACGTAAGGAAAAGTATTTTGCAGTGCCTGGGTCCCACGTGTATTGGCATTTCCACTGGTAATTAATATCCAAGCTATTAAATAGCTTGAAACAAATATCCACTCGCTGAAGAAGGCCTTGGCGTAGGAGTGCCTTTCTCTCAGCTATAACAAATACCTGTTCCAGCTGCTGCCTTGGTCCCAATGCCAAAATAAAAGGTTGTGAATGCTGCACTTTCTCCAAAAAAGAGGGTATGTTCAGATGTTGGTGCCAATCTAAAAAAATGATGAAGAACAAAACCATAGATATATTCACCCAAAATTGTAAAATGCAAGGATACACCAATACGGTGGGTACAACAATTAGCCGTGAGCTTGAATTTGTCCAACTTTCATTGCTTGATTTTCCCCAGTCACCACGCAAAAAATGCAAATTGCAGTATAAATAGCATGGTTTTGTTTTTTCTGGCTTAACCTGTATTTTGGAATTCTGGAAATATTACCAATTTCAATAATACAAATATGATATTATCCATGTAGGTCTTCAAAAGGGGCAATTGTTCCTCTACTCCCATGTAGTAAATTGCAAGGAATATGACTGCCGCAATTCAGCGCATATTGCAGGCAATCAATGTTCATGAAAAACTAACTCCACCTTTGCATGCTTTTGGTTTCTTACACTGAAGAAAGATTTCTAAAATGCTAGAACAGACATACTTTCTCAACTGGTATAAAGCATGTGCATGTTTGGTCGATTGTCTCGTGTTGTTTTTCTTCCCACTTTTTACCATGCCTGGAGGGAACAGGAGTGGCAAGATTTGCAATGCTACGTTGGACTTTTGGTCATCTGCAAGAATGATTTACGAGCTGTGTGAATAATCCTGTGATAATCAGACATAAGCAAGATTTTTTTATTTTTCAACGCAAATTATTACCCCAGTATTACAATCATTCTAAATTTCTGATTAGTCAAAATAAAAACAATTGACCCATGTACATATTCTATCGACTATAGGTTATCATGAGACAGTATATTCAAAAATTTCAAGATCTACTAATACTACAGCACAGTGCAGTAATCTAGGTCCTATGAATATTCCTTAGGCACATACTAACAATTTGGAATCTCATTGAAGTCCCTTTTCCCTTCCTTTAACTAGAATGTTTTAAACATAACGCTTTAGTGTCAAATTCTACACCCTTTGTTATATGAAATTATTTTTTGTAATTCATTTTAGCTTTTTATTTCCTTTTCATGATTTTACATGATAAATAATGCAGCATACTATGTATGCAATGTTTATTGTTCACATTGCCGTCAATTATCCGATTGATTGGCGTGGGATTAGAATCAAGTGATTGTGATGCCAATGGAATGGCATACCTCAACTCAATGCGTCTTGTTTGAGACAATTTTTCTATAAAGGACATTTTTTGCAGCTCATGCAAATGCTTTTGTATTGAAACAGTTTAGTGTGACAAATTTTTCTTTATATTGAGATATCAACTCTGACTTTTATGCTATATAAACTTTAAAAAAGTGTAAAATTATTAAATACAAGTACATAAAAATAACTTCAAAGACTTGGAAGATAAGAAAAGGATGCTAAAAAAAACATATATCAACACCTAATAATGTTACGGATAAAACTCAAGGGACAACCATTTTGTTTAAGAACCACCAATGATAAATTACAACTTAGATATAAATGTGTATCTCTGTATTGTTTTACATACCTGTCTCCACCTCTGAGAAATGAAGCAGCTGCTTTCATTCAACTTGGTTTACCGTTTGTACCAAAATGTTGAAAAGTATCGTGTCCACTTCATATAAATGTATCTGACATTTTACCAACCAGAACTTTGAAATCTTGGTCAATCTGCAAAAAGGAATAAAAGAACATGGATCAACTTAAATTTTAAAAGAGAGGAAAATTGCATTATTGGTATAATTTGCATGTATTTCCTTTAGGTAATATTCTATGTAAGGCGGCACACTGGTGATGCATATTCAACAATGCGTGGCTGATTACAATTATTTCAATAATTTTGATGTAATGGATTATTCAAAGATATTTGAGTTGTGTTCATCATGCTAACACAATACAATCTCCTCTTAAGCATGGCATGAAACAGCACTTCATCTGACTGTCAATGTTAAATAAGATTATCTGTGATAAGCATTTGCTAGTTGTTGTTGGAGATATGTTAGTTAAGTTGAGGTAAGATTTGGGCTAGAGACACTAATGATACTAATTCAATTTCTAAACATGACTTTTTTGGTCAACTTAGCCGTGAAATGAGTACCAATGTTATTGAGAAGTGGATTCCACAGGTGAAAAGCAGGTCAGTAGATATTTGAAAAATAGTTAACCTTTAAAACAGAATGGAGATTTCCCTTGATATAATCTCTACATATTCAAGCAATCAGTAATATTGTCACGTTCGACGGGTTGTCGAACAGTAGATCACCTCCTGGAAGGTGGTTGAAATATCTGGAAAGAACCACTGTGGATTAGAGGGAAGGTAGTCGAGTTGAGAACACTTCCGGAAATGTGGAGTGCGGTTGACGATATGTCTGAGAAGGATACTTATTATGTTGGATGAAAGAATGGTACCATAACTAGAAACGAGTAGAGTTGGCCGAGGTGTTAGCCAAGATATATAAGATGATGAGAAATATAGATAGATGATATGATGGGCATCATAAGTGGATTGAAATGTGTGTAGTTAACGTGGGTAGGAGGAAGGCAAGTGAACTGACATGATATTCAATACCACACTGGTGGAAGAAATACAGATACCAGAGATGAGTACAATCTGCAAAATGATGGTTGACTTTTACTTTGGCACTCCTTAATGACAAATATATACAACAAGGAACTATTACTGGATACGGAGGAATTATCTGATGGCATGTTTAAAGTATGTGAAGAATAATTGAATTCACGCACATTCCGTTTTTTCAGAGTGTGCAGTGTATTGGTAATGATGATTAATGTTTTGGGAGAAACCTAAATAGAAACCAGTTTTAAGAAATTATACGGGTAGGAACAATAATTTTGCGGTAAATTTATACATAGAAGATAGAGATCATACCATTTTCAACAAAACATTCTTCTATTCAGTCAAATTTCTAACTTAATTTAAGTATTAACAGGACAAAATACAAAATTGAAAAAGAACGGTTCAATAACGTAAGGAAACACGCTTTATATTCATCGTTCTCATTCTCTTCCGTTCTCATTTTTCTTTGAACCAAGGAAGAAATCAGAAGAAAAAAATCACTATAGACTTGATTTACATCGTTCCCATTCCAGGTCCTGAAGTGATGATGAACCACATGCTGCGGGTCAATACAGCACGTCCATAGGGGCTTAAAAACTGTATTAAATGCCTTTTATTATGGATGTATTGGCAATATATTATGGCAATGACAATTAAACGAATTATGCTAAAAAGTAATGTTTATGTGTATATATTCCGTATCTATTGCTATTTACAGATTTATTGTTTCTCCAACGAGCTTGATTGCATATACATTGTTGTGTGTACTAGATAATTTTTCCTTCTGATATTCAAAATAAAACAAATGCATGAAATTGATCAGCAAAGTTCACACACAGCATCTTTTCCATGAATTTAAGGGAGTTTGTCCAACCAACAGTCGCCCATATGATTCCCTGGCCATTACTGGTCGACTGTCCGCCTTGTACGTATCTGCCGTTGAAGTACGCATAGCTACATCCATTAAACCACCACGCACCGTTAGATTGTGTTATGAGCAAATTCGACATTTGGTTAGTTGTATAATCTTTTTGTTAAAGTTTCGTAATTGGTTAGGTGTTTGTTATTTGGTGAGGTGCAGGTCATTTTGGTAGGTATTATTTTTACATTTGGTGAGGTCTTTATCATTTGTGACAGGTGTTAGTTATGTGGTGTGGTCTTGGTCATTTGGTAAGAAGTTTATCATTTGATGGGGTATTGGTTATTTGGTGAGGTGTTGGTTATTTGGTGAGGTGTAAGTCATTTTTAAAATGTTGGTAAATTAGTGGGATGTAGGTCATTTCGTGTGGTTTCTTCACTTGGTAAGGTGTTGGCTATCTGGTATGAAACGTTGACTTTATACTAAACATTTGTTTCTATTTGCATTTGTTCCTGAAATAGCAAGTTTAATCGTGGAGCTCGTATTATCCAGCAGTGAGATGAAGAAAAAGCGTTCCGTTTATAAGTAATGCAGTGCATCTTTTAGCGTACCCGTACGTGTTTCTCTGCGAATGGAGGAGTAATGGGTTTACAAATCGGCTTCTTCAATACTCTTCGAAGTATCTTTAACCAGTAACTCTTTGTGTAAAGCCTTTACAACTTCGCCCACGGGGGACAAATTTATAAACAGAAATAATATCCATATGAAGGCTTTCCGATATTGAATTAAAGCAAAAAAAGATGTCGGTCTTTGCAAAACACGTATTTTTTTCAATAAAATAAAAGTCAGGTTTCTATATTCTATACGTATTAGCAGTGAATGACAGGATGACAGCGATTGCGTGAGTGCGGTTATTCCTCTCTCAGTGGTAGATATGTTGATGGAGGAATCACAACATACGAACAGGGGATTATTTGGTGGAATGGTTTTCGGGGACACTCCTGCTCCCAAAAAGAAATATGTGTTTTAGTCAAGACACTTATCATTAAATCGAAATTTATGAATTTCATGTGTCTTTTTTGTAGTAAATTATTTCCGAATTGTACATTTTTGAAAAGGGCTCAATGACGTCCAAAATGACTTCATATAAGTTTGTTGATATATGTAGCCGTAACTAGCTTGACCGACCGTGCTAATTTCCGCTTTAGTTCTTCCATATGATATATTTTACTTGATAAAAAATAAAACATCAAACCAGGTTCTATTGAAGTACCTCTGAAATAGGAACCAAATCAATCTCCTTTATTGTCCAGGGAATGAAATGCATATCTTTTATTGATTAAATGATACCGAGAGGCGACATGAATGCACAGCGGGAATTTTAAAGGGATATTCTTATTTTTTTACGGTGTTGGTCATGTGGTGAGGTGTAGGCCATGTGGTGAGATGTTGGGTACTTGGTGAGGCTTTGCTTCCTTGCTAAGTTGTCACTTGCTGAGGTGTCGTTCATATGTGAGGTGTGGGCTATTTGCTGAGGTGTTTGTCGTAAAGTGCTTGGTTACGTGCATGAGGTGATGGTCATATGGTGCAGTTTTGTCCATTTGATGGGGTATTAGTCACTTGTGAAGGGTGGATCATTTGTTAAGTTGTTTATTGGGAAGATTTGGTGGAGTTTTTGTTATTTGCTGATGTGTGGAATATCGGGGTGTTGGACACTTGGTGAGATATTGGTCATTTGATGAGGTGTTGCCTAATTGCTGAAGGGTAGCATTTTCGTGAATTCTTAGTCATGTTGTAAGCTGTTAATCATTTGGTGGATTGAAGGTTTTTTGATGAAGTGTTGGTTATTTGGTTTCGGTCATTTCCAAAGGGTTGTCTTTTGGTAAGATGTTAGTAATTTCGTGATCTTGGTCATTTTGTGTGGAGTGTTATTTTACGAGGTTTTGGCTGTTTTTGTGAGCATTTCGCCATATTGTAAAGTGCAGGTTTGTTAATTAGGTGTAGGTATTTTTGCAAATTGTATGGTGCATGTATTTGGAGAGGTGTTGGTCATGTAGTGAGGTGTGGGTCATTTGGTCCTTTGAAGTTCATTTTGTGAAATGTTGGTCATTTCTGTGTCATTCAAGTGTTGGTCATTTATTGAGGTGTTGGTTATTGCGTGAGGCGTTTTTTACAAGGAAAATGTATTTCTTTTAGTGAGGTGCTGTTCTTTTGATAAGGTAATGCTTATTTGGGGAGGTTTTGGTCGTTTGTCATTTTTTCAGGTGTTGTTCAATTAATGATATACTGTTTATGTATAGATATATTGGTCATTTGGCGAAGTGCATGTCGGTCATTTCATGAAGTGTTGGTCATTTGGCGAGGTCTTAGTCGTTTGGTGATGTGTTAGTCATTTACGGGGTGCTATTCATTTGGTGAGGTTTAGTCACTTGCTGCGCTGTGGAACACGTGGTGAGGTGTGTGACCTTCAATTTCATTTGGTGAATTATATACGTTAGTGAGGTTCTGTTTATTTCCTGAGGTGTTTTCTTTTGGCAAAGATTAGTGAGACGTTGGTCTTTTAATAACGTGTGGGTAATTTAGTGAGGTTTTGGTAATTTGGCGATCAGTTATTCGTTTGATGAGGTTTTGTTTATTGTAGCGAGGACTTGTTTATTGTTTATGAGGAGTTGTCTATTTCGTAAGGTGTTGGTAATTTCGTAAGGTGTTGGTGAAGTGTTGGTCATCGCGAAACTGTGCTGATTATATGTATTTATAAAACGCTCCTATTATTATTTTACTTTTATTACTATCTTGATATCATATATATTATAGTTGATATCATTGTTGATGTTGTTGTTGATGCTGTTGTTGTTTATGTTGTTCTTGATGTTGTTGTTGATTCTGTTGTTAATGCTGTTGTTGTTAATCTTGTTGTTGTTCATGGTGTTGTTGATGATGTTGTTGATGTTGTTGTTGATGTTGTTGTCGTTGTTGTTATTAATATTATCTCATAAACCACATGTATATATTATCTCTTCACCCACATATACGTATATGTGAGAATGAGATATTGTAGTCACTTTGCTGTATAGGCAAAGAACTGTCTGTACCTCCTACACTATACGCCCCCTTGATGTTAGTGGGATGGTAGGGCCCACCAGGGGATCTCATATGATGACCTCATATTAGGGGTTAAAGGTCATAAGTTTTCGAAACGAGACAAATTTTGGTAATTTTTGCGTCTGTCTGTGTGTTTGTGTGTGGGGAGGGAATGAAGGGGGTACGTGTGTGCCTATGCAACAAATAATTTTGTATCGCTCATAACTCAAAAACTGTAATACACACATAAACCAAAATTGGTCGACTGGTACCTCTGGCCCGAACATTTGTCTCCTAGGTTTTGGGGTACAAAGGTCACAGATCCAATGAAACAAGCTCTGTTGATGGCTGTATCTTCTGAAGGAATTACTTGGTATCTTTACAATTTGTATAGGTGGGTAGCTTTTAGCCTTTTGAGAAAAATTAAAAACAACTGGAGCTCAAAAGGTCTAAGATCATGGGTCAATAGTCAAATAAGTGCTTTTTATGCACAGTACAAGCCCAGAAAACACAAAACTTTTTATAGCATTTTGTGTTACAATATTTTAATAATATAAAAATGTGATGCCATAAAAACATTATTCGAACATTTTTCATACATCTATATGCAAACACTGTTTTTATTATATCATTTCTAAATAAAAAAACGCTTTCATTATGTTTTAATACGTTATTGTGTTTACTGAAAGACCTATACCAACCCTATGTTGTACCATGGTAACTTGAAACATGAATTTGGGTCCCGTAGACTCCGGGGTCAAAGGTCACAGAGCTGTTGACCACTTTTCACCATTTCCCCCTATAGTTATGGAATGATAAGTGTGACGTGAGCATGAATGGTGTAATAAAGCATGGTACAATAAATGTGAAAATTGTGCATATGCTTTTTCAGCATAGAGATTATATAAAAACTAGAGTGCGGACTTTGAAATAATCACTGGTCGCACATGAGCATCTGTCCGCCATTATCAAGCCGGGCAAAGACGATTAAAAATACTGTAGGTTGTTCAATTCTAACCAATTTTGTTGAAATTGTTTTGCTGGTTTCATGTTTTAGATGATATTTTAAACCATTTTAGCCCATGTTGCCTCTAGATGTTCATAGTCCTTAACGGAAACAATAGTTGTGTCTTATCGTTTTTGGCTGTTTGTACTTCATTAATTTTTCATTCAAGCTTTAGTTTGTATTCAATAATAATGTTTGTTCTTTTATACTAATCTTGTGTTCATGATTAGTCTGATTAATGATATGCTAATTTAATTTCATTGTTGGTATTAATCTTTGATTCTTTTGTTTATATGATTATGTGATTCTAAATTTTCCTGTCAGTCAGGGGTGGCGCTAGGTAAGAGGGGCGGAAAGGGGATGATTCTAAAAAATTTATATATTGTTTTACTGTCGGGGTATGTTTTTCAGCCTCTTTGAGCCCCCAGTCCGAGGAAGACAGCCACCTCTCCCTGAAAAAAATATCAGTGGAATTTTCCTACGGACCTTACTTAATCATCATGGGCGTGTGTACACAGAAAAATATGTAAACTTGAACCAAGCTTTCAAACGGCATAAGCTTATAAAGACAATTTTGATTCTGGGCCAGTAAGCTGTTACTACACCAGAATGTTTTCCATTTGTATACAGACTGCGGATTATTAATAGTAAACGCATAATATTTTATAAGGATTAGCAAATATTTGACAGGGATAATCCTCAGAATCTATCATCCGATTTCATTTATGTTAGAAATTTGTTTAATAATGATAACCTAAGTGCTATATCATAACTGTATTCGCATAGGTTCGATGATATTTATTTTTCTGCCATCCCTCGTCATTGGCGTCTAATGACATTGCCAGTACGTTTACCTTTCAATGAATATTTCACGATAATAAAGTGTATAACTTCTTACAAAAATTCTAGAATTATCTACAGCCATTTAAAAATTGTAAAAAAATACGACCTTTTCTGCGTTAGCAAGTAGTTACGTAATAATAACTTGTTATATACTGATTGGCGCAAAGGCTTCAGCTAACCTAACTTGGTTGTTAGAAGTCCTAAGACTTTTCTAGAACTTCTAGTGCAAATGTTTATTGCCGTAGCAGATACATAAACCGCGTTGCCTGAGTGTCGTGGCACGTAGTCCTGGTTGGTTAATAAAACAAAGCCTTTATACGGATCCTAGAAGCTCTTGGAATGTATATGTTGCGCCACAAAGTAGGTCCAAAACACCACAGGTTTTACAATTAAAAAGCATGTAGAGTACCTTATTAAATTGTGTATTGTGCAAATTTGAATATCCCGCTGCAATTGCAAATAGAAATGCTTCAATGTCAACGTTTTGTTGAACAACAAAATGTTTCAATAGTTTAAAATAATGTCTAGCTGAATTGATGAGTCGAGCTCCTGAACAAAGACGAATTACGCAAGCAAAAATGCTAAACTTTTCTAAAACTATAAGATTTTTTCTAGATGTACCTAGTTACATTTTCTATTTCTGGTTGGGAGGTAAAAGTGAGAATGGTGTGAAAAAAATTAGTTTTTAACTCCAGTTTTTCACAAATTTGCAGATCCAATTTCCAAAGACTTGTTGGTAGCTTAAAAAGTAAGACAATAATTCCACCCCTCGACCGCACCCCTCACGAACCTACTTCACCGGTTGTATAACTTAAATAATCGATAACATAATACAATTTTAGGAAAAAAGAATATGTTCAAGTTATGCACAGCTTAAGAAGGTTTTATAAAATAAACAGAAAAAATACAAAATGAACTTAACTTCATTTGGTTTTATGTTAATCATTAAATAAAGTGATGCTTAAGAATGGTATCAAGTATATCAGTTCGGCTCGTAACGCCGATCGGGTGACTCTATAAGCCCCCAATCCGGAGACTAAAGCATGCGCACTGAGCTTACAGTGATATATGGAAGCGGCCATTTTTATTGTGAAGTTTCATTCATAGATGCTTATCAGTCGTTTTATTGAAGGTTTGTAACAAAATTTGCTTTGTTCAATGTTTAATTTCGCGAAAGTAAAACAACTTCGTTACTATCACGCAGTTACAGCTAAATAATCTCTACAAATCCCCAAGTTATTTCTCATAATTTCACAAAATCATCTTAAAGCGTGACTGCCTAACGGTAACACATAATACAAATTCATCACTTTTCTTCAAATTTCTCGAAAGCCGTACGGTGAAAAGATTATTCATATGCCATTATTTCAAATCGTGAAGAAAAATTTAAACCCTTTGCAGTGGTTGAGTTCTCCACGCTCGAAATGTGTCTGATTCTTATAATATTCCTAAACTTTGAATTGAATAGATACATTATGGAATACTGCTGTAAATGATCCCTTGATCGGGAGAACAAAACTCTTCTCCGGATCGGGGTACGAGCCGGACTGTATGTTTATCAAAATGTTACAAGCAAGTTTTCCTTTCTGCTGTAAGTTACAATTCATTGACAACTAGCCTGAATGTTTTCAATTTGGTTGCACCACTCAAGTTTTGATCACTTTTTTAAAACACAACAATTAGATGAATCACTACAATCTGTTATAATATTCAACAGCTGAAATTTAAACTGAAATTCATTGCAGAGTTTTGGAAAATTTGAATGAAATTGCCAGCCTAACCGTTTTGTTTTAACCATTATATTCGCGTCGAAAGTGTCTCGTTATATTTTTGTTTATAAAAAGGTGTAAAACGAAGAGTATTGGTTCCATGTATTTAAGAAGCGGTGATACAGATTCCCGTGGCCGTTTGGCATATTTTACCGAGTTGACATTCACACTGGTAAGCACAGTCTACTCCATACCATCCCTGTGTACATACTGTAAATACAGAAATAAAAGAAACACGTTTAAACACCACTACAAACCAGGTATTGTTTTCCAAAATATATTTTTCTTGTGATCATTCTAAGAAGGTGATTAGCTCACAAACTACGTTACGAATGCGACTGTATTTATCTTTCTACTTTCCAAACAGTAAATAGGTGGTTCCTATTTCAACGAACATATCCCAAGTTTATTTCTAGGATCCATAAATGAGATTAATCTTATACTTTGCCTAATAGTCACTAAAAACAGCTATTTTAACTTTATGAGCTCTTTATCATCTTTTCAAAATGCCAATGAGGCATCTTTTAAAAAGCATGTAATCAATTAGCAATTGCGCGTCAGCTACCTTATGTTTAAAATTAATTTCCATTTTAAAACTAGAGATATCGGAAGAGTCTGTCAACGGGCTAAAACTTTTATCATGTTTCATGTATTTAGAAAAAATCGTTTCACATTTTCTCAAGATGGATATAGTTGAAATGCGTAAGGTTGTATTCAATGTTACCGTGTTCGCAATTACGCCCTGTTCTTCCAGGGAAACAACGACAACCGGTTTCATCACACATTGTAACCGCAAAACAGCCTTTGCGGAATCCCATACCAGCGCAATTTGGAGTAATGACGTCAACAGCTATGAATGGATAAAATAGAACACATTTTATAGTCGTAAAGTATACAAATTTGATACACACCAGAACATAGTACATCTTATACAATATAGCCTTAAAACTACGTCAAAAGCAGTATGTTTTAATAACTCTCTAAGTAATTCTTTGTGCAGAAAATTCAATTTCAAATTCAACTACGTGTAGCCCTTCTCTTTACAAAAAGTAGACAATAACTGGTCACTGGTCTGTATGAGATTAACTGGTGGAGAATCGAGCCATTTGAGGTTCCCTGTAATAGAGATACCAACTATATTGCAAATATGAACAATTAATTTCTTCGTAATGACAACCTTACCTATATCACACTTTGGTCCTAAGAAATATGGCGGACAGGTACACGTTCGCTCTACCATGCCCTGAGCGTTAATCTCTGGTTTGTCGTTACAGATTCCGCCATTCGAACAGTTGCACGCCAGTTCAGGCGGAGTAGCAATACAAGTTCCATTGAGAAGATACTCCTTTTCTGGACAGTCTAGATAAATGTAAAGAGCACAACAACATCAGCTAAAATACTAAGCTTGAAACTATCAATTGAAGTCATTAGATGAAAAACAACATCACGGGTACGTTAAACTCAATGATGCAAGGAGAAAAATATGTTTCACCGACTCATGTCGTTCGTGAAACAAAATGTACACCGATGCATATTTTAGTGCATCTGACAGAGTTGAATAATTGTTTTTGTTGTCTACCAGGTCGTGAACGACCCCTGGTGATGCAATGACTCCATTTCCGCAACTCTCACCTATTTACAGTATCCTGTTTTAATTTGTTTCATTCCGCTGAATAACCTTTTTGATATTACCAAAACTAGGTGGCCTACCACTCTTTTTACTTCCTTTTTTTTCTTCTAGGCTGTTATTGTTCCTAGTGATGTGGCCGTATTAAGTAAGTTCTTGTCTTAGGATGACATTCAAAAGGGATTTTTGGTTGTTGATGTGTGTTAGGACCCAATCATTTATCTTCTTCTTTGTCTATGGGATTCTCCAGTTTGCGCCAAATCTCGGGTCTTCGGTTGATTGCTCTGATTAAGTCCACGTCCATGTTGGAGATGATTGCTGTAGCGGAGTAGTAGTAGTGGTAATTGATGTGATCGTTCAAATTATAATGATACTATTGTTAATAAAGGTAGTGGTTGCTAGTGTGAGTGGTGGATATTATGAAAAAATAGATGTATCCTTAAGCTTACCACTAATGAATAAATTGAAGTTAAAGACCCAGCCCCGCTTTTTCCTGTTCCTTCTAGATGCTTCGTACACTCCCTCGTCTTCAGTCTTGTCTACTTTCAGGAGAGTAATCTGACTCCTTCCCTTCTGTTGCTTCAAAAGGCTGTTTCCTTTACGCCACTCCAAAGAACGCATTTCCTTTGGAGTGAATTCCCGATCAATAGTGAGATGAACATCAGACCCAGCTTTTGTGTATATACGCTGATCTCTCATTCCTGATTCTGCAGCAAAGAACATATATTGAAATTGTTGCATATATCAATAAAGAAAAACATAATATTCAGGCGTAGGGACTTTGTTTTTAGCCTTTTATCAAGGGCGTCATGTTTGATTACCGACTTCGAGAGAATGCTAACTGTCTTGTCTGCTTGAAACGGAATGTTTCTTAATAATTGATATACCTAAAGCTTCCTTTAAGATAGCCAAATTTCAATTGAACAACCAGATTGAAACATGAAGGATTTTCTAAAAGGTTTTTATACGAATCAAATTATATAGTAAGCGTATATTACTGGTAAGCATTGAGTTTGCCGCTATCCGGGTGTTAACAACCGTTAGTCTTTTTTCCACAAAATTACCGTAATTTATAAAGAACAAAAAATCTTACGGATGTAAGAGATTAAAATAGGAGGTGCCCGTCTCGAGTTTATTTGATGAATACTTCAAATTGATAAGTGTGAACATTTTAGCACCTTACGATCCTATAACATATATATATATATATATATATATATATATATATATATATATATATATATATATATATATATATATATATATATATATATATATATATATATATATATATATATATATATATATATATATATATATATATATATATATATATATATATATATATATATATATATATATATATATATATATATATATATATATATATATA
Organism: Chiridota heheva; assembly: GCA_020152595.1. Taxonomy (NCBI): domain Eukaryota; kingdom Metazoa; phylum Echinodermata; class Holothuroidea; order Apodida; family Chiridotidae; genus Chiridota; species Chiridota heheva. The sequence goes on along the minus strand of JAIGNY010004348.1, from coordinate 154,771 downwards.
TATATATATATATATATATATATATATATATATATATATATATATATATATATATATATATATATATATATATATATATATATATATATACATATATATATATATATATATATATATATATATATATATATATATATATATGTATGTGTGTGTGTGTGTGTGTGTGTGTGTGTGTGGATTTCTGTCCTCTTAATTCCAACCAGTTTTTAATTATGCATTTGTAACTACAAAGCAAGTTTTGAACATTCAAAATTAGCAAGATGTATGTTGAACACACGTACGAATAGACCTTAGGGAGACATGCACTTTTCTTAGCTTGAGAATAAATTAAACGTGTATATCTTTGGGAAATTACAGGCAAACAATCCCTGCATCATTTTCAACTTTGCTGTGCGATTTCATGAGATATTAAACCATTTTCAAGAAGAAAAAAAAGAAATAATCACTTACCAGGGCTTATTTTACATTTGTATAAATTATACAAACATATACCGCACATGTGCACTTATGTACGTACGTCACACACTCATACAAGTGCACACGACAAAATAAATACTGGCCGGCCTAAGTACATTAAAGTAGCCTACAAAGAGGTGCACGGGAAAGAAACAGGGTAAGTAAAATTTGATTTAATTTAGCTTTATCTTTGTGTTAATATTCTTTTGTTTCTTGGTAATGACCAAATTGGAATCGTATCACCAGTCACAGGCGCTTTCAGCTTAGCCGCACTGTTACTATGCCTATGCCTAACGTTACTGTATGTGGACCTGCTGAGCGAAAGACCCACTTCCAAGGAAAACGTTTACAAAAATTGAGTGTTCACAGAGAGCTTACCAATGCCACCAACAATTGGTAAAATATATTTGTCCACCTATAGCAAGCATCGATAACGTTTTCTTTGTACTCTTTAACAAATTATAATGACATTTGTGAGGATGATTTTCTAACGTAATAGCCGTAGGGTAAGAGTAAGACCAAAACGAATGATACATGTGGGCCTAGGCCTAATGTTAGGCTAGTACTCCCCGTAGGCCTACATTAGTGCCGTCGGACTGATGCCAGCCGTGTTAGTATGTTTGGAGCCCATCCATGTCTTTAAAAACTGTTTTAAAGGTGATTAGTAGTTACTTTCATCGAAATAGTATGGACTATTTTTCTTTCCGTAAAAATCGTCTGACAAGCTATCCAAAGTACGGTCAGACTCAAAGTTTAAAACACTGCCATCCGGGCTGTAAGCTTTTAGCGGGGATGATATATTTTAGCGAGATAATATGTTTTAATTATTTGAGGAAAGATTTATAATAATACTTACAAAGAACAATAGTATAATCTAAACATTTCTTGATGTTTTATTTATTTCTTTTGGCACACATTACTTTTACCAAAACTATTTAATTAAGTTATACGAACAAAAAAATGTTGGCAGCAAAAAATCAACCTGCAGTTTAGTGGAACATCGTAACACTTATTTGCAGACGTTGAATAATTAATCACAAACGTGCGGTGACTAAGAAAAAGGCGACCACAATATGAATCTCCAAAAACTTTACTCCGTCGTGGTGCTAGATAGGTAAAGATTTAGGAAAAGGTTTTCAGAAAGTGTATTATTTAGACTAATTGATATAAGAATATCCAAAAAGTAAGTTATTTTTCAATCATCAATTTTCTACAAAGTTTGAATTTAAAAAAAGCATAGGAATTGCACCTAATCAACCCTCATACGGCAATCCCAACGCCAACCCGTGCTGATGGATGTGCATAATAACTAGGCCTAGGACTACAAATGACAATATTTATTGCACACAAACAGTCCGAAGAAACAAAATGACACTTCATTTGTTTTGCAAAGCGAATGAAAATTGAGTTACAAACGAAAACGAATGATATGTTATTCGTTTCAGTAGAACCCTCGCTATTATTTGCTTGAATAATTTTATGTTTTTACCATAGAGAAAGTATTGTCATTCGCTCTGTAGAAGTAAGTTGTCATTCGTGAGTATGACCCATAGCCGTACACTGTAACGTACGCTATTCTCTGTTTACCCTCAATTACTCTGAAACTTGGAAAGTATCAAATAGGCCAATTCGTTCTTCCTTATAGTTTATTCATATATTAGGAAGAACTCCAAATATGTTTACTGTCTTGTAACAGTGTTGCTTTGATATAATTTTAATATTGTGTCAATATCTTATATTGTATTGTAAGTTATAAAATTGCAGTCATGGGACAAGGTTCTAGTTCCACTAAAAATTGAAGGCCCAAAATTTGCAACATGGAATGTTAGGCCTATGTGGTATTTACAGAGAACAATGGAATTTTGTTGTTATGTACAACATTATTATAGTCTTACCTTAGGCATTAAGGGTAAATTGACTTACACGGGATACATGTACAGGCCTACCTACAAAACCTTCAACAAGTTATGCAAAAATAGTAGTGGTCAACTGAAATTTTAGCCCTCTTTTAATCAAAAATGAAACAAAATAACATAAAATGCATTGAATATGCAAACTTTCTACATGACATTGTAATTCTAAATCTTTTTGCAATCCTAAAAAGCAAAAAAAAAAATATGGGACAAATAAGGAGATATTAATTATAACATATTTTCCCTTGAAAATGGTCCACACCAGATTGGAAAGTCTTTGGTGCCCAGGAGATTTATCCGTCTGTCTGTCAGCAAGATATCTCATTAACTTATAATTAGATTTCGATAACATTTGGTGTGTAGTTTTGTTACTGCTACTAGAATGAGTATTTAGCACTTGGGACATATCGGAGCAGGGGAAGGGCAGAAATGGAGGGGTGTATATGTTTTATGATGAGATCTGTCAGATTAAGTCTTGACTTAATTGAAACTTTCCAATTGAATGTGCTCTGAATAAAGATCCAAACAATCAATTTTCGGGACTGAAAGAGACTTGCATCAAGTGATTTGGAATCAAAGAAAATGAAGCAGCTGGTTTTTGACATGAATGAAAAATGATGGAATGTAAATCTCGAATAAAACGAAATCAAACAATGAATGCTTTGCCTGAATAAAGCTGAACACATTAACTTTTTGTTCCACTAAACTGCAGGTTTTTTTGCTGAAAACAATTGTTTTGTTTGTGAGAACACAAATAAATAAAACATCGAGAAATGTTTAGATAGTATAATAGTTAGTGTTTTCATGATTATCACGATATCTCTTTTCCCACGACATGAAATAGGTCTCTCAACACATGTCGCGATACCAAAAACTAACACAGAACTAAGAATTTTTCGCGCTACTAGGCTTTTCAAATTCAACCCCTGTAGTTGTATTTTCGGATGCAAAGAACTTTTTTCTACCTTTATAAATTTGTTATTTTAAACAAGAATAAAGTTGTGGATGATAGTCCTAGGTAGTACTAGGTTACTTTAAAGTGAATAGGTTAAGTCGGTAAAATTCCTTCTAGAGGACATAAATGAAATAAAACATCGAGAAATATTTAGATTGTATAATAGTTAGTGTTTTCATGATTATCACGATATCTCTTTTTCCACGACATAAAATAGGCCTCTCAACACATATCGTGATACGAAAAACTAACACAGAACTAAGAATTTTTCGCGCTACTAGGCTTTTTAAATTCAACCCCTGTAGTTGTATTTTCGGATGCAAAGAACTTTTTTCTACCTTTATAAATTTGTTATTTTAAACAAGAATAAAGTTGTGGATGATAGTCCTAGGTAGTACTAAGTTACTTTGAACTGAATAGGTTAAGTCGGCAAAATTCCTTCTAGAGGACATAAATGCAACTGAGTGTAACAAATGTATGACAAAAAAGTTTGTTAACAATACTCGTGTCAGGCCTTGTTAGCTTTTAAGATTACGGAATTTCCTTCAAATTCGATTAAAATTCCACGTGACTCCTGTTAATGTAATTCGGGTGCTCTTTTCAAACTTTTTTTTACCATGCATTACAAACTTGTATCATATTGGAACATAGGCCTGATCTCCACTGTGCACACTGAAAATTTCAGTGTCAAGATCCGTATTATTCGCAGGGTTTTAAACCGAACATTGCACATTTTATATAGACCTAATCCAAAAGTTGTTTACCATCCTGGAACTTTACAAGTACGGAAAAATTAGTAGGTACAAGGCGTGAAGCTGTACGTATGCAAACCACGCATATTGTGTTCGATTGAGTATTGGTAAATCAATATAAAATGGGTTATTCTGACCTATTTTATTATTAATATCGTACAAAACGCTTCAATTTAGTCAATAATTTGTACGCAACTAGGTAGCGGCACAGTTGGTTGTAATTTTAACTGGAAGTGTGTTTTTTCAACTTGAACTTGATACACGCTTTTATCAAAGGCCATGCATTATCGTTCACTCATGAAAATACAGATTCGACAAAAATCAGTCATTAATCGCTGTAAAAACTCACCGTCTTTCGGCGATTGTACAGTAATTAAATCGAAATAAAATTTTGTTAAACTATTAGCCGTAAATCCGTGTAGGACTAGAATTAGCAAAAACCTGGAGATGTGGACTTACCCTTTACAGCCAGTATGCGGCTGCGTAGGCATATTGCTAATTTGAACCATAAACCCACTGAAGTTAGGCCATCCAAAATTAAAGAAAGCATCAACAATACTTAATTACTTTTTATGACCACATCAAGACAGATATCAAATTGATTGAATGTTCATTTTATATACAAATAAATTTACTGTATTTATTTCGTTACTCATGGGATTTATATCAAATCTAGACAGCTACAGTGGGTTTGATGTGGGATTTTTCTCTAGAATTGATAAAGACATAATTTTTGGAATAAGTGGACTTATTGTTTGTGTTTTCTCAATTAAGCAGTCAACTAAGGGCCACTGAATTAAGTTTCCTTTCTGCACTATTTGAATGATACAAAATCATACGTATGTAAGATGGCTATAAATGGTAGATTTAAATGCAAAGAATTGCTGTGCTTTTAAACAGTTTAATATTCATGATACTGAAAAGAATGCTTTTTAAATCACTAAGAAATCACACTGCAAACTGGATGATTTGAATGACTGCAAACATTACCGGCTGATGTATCCACCAAGCTAGGCCTATGTGTCAGTGTTGCACCACAGAAAGTGCATTAAGCATCAAGCTTCATCAGGAGATAGAATTTAAATAAAATAATTTATGCTCATATCATACTCACATAGTACTGCCATAAAAACTTGAAAAGTGAACATGTTCTTTATATGTATCAGCTTTTATCCTAAATCTTAATGTACAGTACAGTATGAATCAATTGTTACTTTTGTTGTATTTGCCTTTTTTGCCAATTTTTTACGTCAAATTTGACTTTATATTTGTTATTGTTATTGTAAAGAAGGCATCATCTCAACCATCTTTCAGCTGATTGAGCTTTTCTGTATAAAGATGAGTGAAATAAATCAAATAAATAATCATGGCATGTTCATCCCATCAAAGGATCATATTCTCAGACTATAAATGATCATCCAAATATGATTGTCTTATGACATGTTAGGCAACTCAGTTGATAGTGTAGATGTTTACATAAAGTTGTGTTGTTACTGTATGTGTTAAATTATAGTGTACAGTATGAAATGTGTAATGCATATAAACAGTGCACATACTATGCATATTCTTCTTTCTCCTTTACTAAGAATTTACTCACTGAACATTGTGCATGCTGAAAGACCAAATTTTTATCAAAATTGTAAAACACAGGAAAATTATTTATGTAAGAAGCCAGATAACAGAATATTAACATGCTTATGTGTAGTATCTGAAAGCTTTATTTTCATGGAATATTATTAAAACGAGAAAAAATATAATTTTTTTAAATAACTTTTACAGAGCCTCGTGCAAACACTTTTTTCTAATGAAATAAATGCATGTATATCAAATCACCATGGGTAGATTTGGGACATATTTCATTACATATAAGCAATCATGGTTTTGTTTTAAGTTCTTTGGAGAAAAATGTGACCATCATTCTCAATTAGTTAGTATGAAATTCGTTAGTGTGAAAATTGTTCTTACTTTGAGGGATAAATCTATTGACCCTATCTTCCAATTTGTAGCCTTGTATAGTAGACTATTACGTTTGTGTTTAGTTATTAGTCACATACCCACTGTACACGCGTAACAGGGACATTTGTTAGGCCGGCCAATCAATAAACGCCATAGATATTGAGCGCTATATAAATATATAAACATAAACATAAATATAAACATAGACCACTAACAAAAAAGCAAAAAGAAAACGTCAACTAATTAAAAACAAAAAAAAATCGTAAATGTCTGTCATGATAAAAAAAAAAAGTCCATGCTTAAAATGGAGCTTTACAATTGTTAGCTAGTTTGTTTTAATATTGGATTGAATCTTACGCCATGCACAAAATGAATTACTGTACGCTCTATAGGCCTTTGAAGAGGATTCAGTCAAAATCTACTATGGACGAAATAACTTTCTCGTTGTTCTTCTTTTAAATTCGAAAACGGTTTTTATTATTTTTTTCTTTTTACAGTAAAACTGCAGTACACTTACAGTTAGCCTAATTAAGACTAGGTTCAAAAGCCTAGTGAAGATGAAGCCGGTGTTATCGAATATTTAAAGTTTGTTGACTTTGAAGTTTCTGTCCATATATGCCTCGGAAAAATTTAGTTAAAATTGTAGTTTTGACGCCAAATTAGATTCCAAAAGAAAGCAACAGTTCTTTTTTATTTAAATTTGTACGATATTCGGAAGTCAAAAAGCTTTTTAGCGGCAAAATTTGTCTTGGATCAATCATCGAGAATCAGAGTAGTTTATTTACGCTTTCTGTTGACTTGCTGCGTTGTCTGGTTGTGTAAGATTCGGCCAGTTGTTGTGCTGCGCTAGCGCTTTGCCTACGATTTGTTTTATTTTTTACAAAATTGCCGCCGGATGACGTCATTTTGAATTTGATGGATTAGGTCTATATGCGAAGCTCTTGGACTGATCGGTTCATGCGAAGGGGTGGCTGAACGTAATGTCAACATATTGCTAATGTGACTTGCATCGGTGAAAATAAAGCCAGCTGTCCATTGGCATTAGTGTTAAAACATTTTTGGACAAAATTTTGACTTGATATTCCAAAAAAAAAGGGTAAACTTTTTACAGATTTCTCAGAAAGTTTGATTTCCTACATACAAGGGAATAACAACCACTTAACCATTGATGGGGACGGTGTCAATGGATTTAGTTTTTATTACTGATACGCGATAAATTGATTTAAATTAGTTTTAGAATATGCCTTAAAAAGTGTGAAAATCGCTGAAGCGGCCATCCGAGTGCTGATTTGGGATGGCCCCCTCTCCCATCTCCAGTCTGTCTCGCCGCCCACATGAGGCGGCTACGACCGATGACTTTATAACCCCAGTCCGCCCCTGCTGCCAATTAGGAAACAGCTGTCGCTGTCCTTGACCCCCACCCCAATAAAAAAAAAAAAGATTCATGTGCTGGAGAACCGCACATTGTAGTTAATGGAAATATCTGGTGTAACAGGTTTCCTGAATTTCATATACACTTTATAAAATCAAACCTTTAAAAATGTTGTTAGTATGATTTCTATTTCACTTGAAGCGCACTAGAAAAAATGGTTTAGCGTAAAACTTCCATGTTTAATTGTATTTAACCCACCGCTTTAATGTTCTGGCCTAACTTGGATATACATTTTATTAAGTAGGATTTTTCGAAATGTATATGCTTAAAGCCCTAATAGGGCACTCGAGAACAAATTGCTTACTACAACAAACAAAGTCTGATGCCAATTATCATCGTTCACAAAATTGTGTATATCCACCATATAGTTATTTCATGTTTCCTGATTTGCAGAATATGGAATTACGAAGAAGAAAAAAAAGACTGCCCAATATTTTACCTCATTAATTATGCTCGTTATTACCTTATCAAAGTGTAAAACCAATCGGCGGGCTGGTTTCGAAGTATATCGATGAAGGTATTGGTAAGACATTTATTACTTTCATATAAAACTAGCTATGGTTCTTTTCAAAGGCAGTCAGCACTTCCAAAGTCACTTCCACGGCCATAGTTGTAGAAGGTGCTTCGTATGTGGTTTAGGGAGAGGGGGCCTCTTTGTCTCGCCTTAACATTTGTAAGCTGGAGATGAATACATGCTTTTGAATCTGCGGGAAGTTGCAGGCACCAAATGAGACCTCTGCAGATAGTGGTATTTTACGTGTGTTTTACTTAATATCACTGTTGGGACTATGATTAAAAATTTGGAGGGAATATCTCCCCTTCTGATTTGTATGTGTGTGTGTGAGGGGGGGGGGAGGAGGGGTAGAAAGGGGGATTTTAACAGAGGTCTAAACTCCATTATGGGCATTCAGCGTTGCAAGTATAGACCCTCCATGCGTTCCATACCAAATTATGTTACTTTTTCCGTTACAAAACCTGCCACGAAATCCACATGCAAAATATTACGTATGTACTGTGACAAATGTTGTGGTTATTCGTACAGCCGAGTTAGTGTTTTGTTTGGGCTAGGTTTACGACTTGACACTCACTATACGTCCGTAAGGCCTGCCGTACAAATAATCCCGACCATATACGTGCGTGATTAAAGCTAGAGGCACCGTGAAAACCGAAAACACGAAAAAGATGTCATTTGGCTTTCTAATAATTTGAATTTTTACTATACCAGTATAATTTTCACATCTGTTGACAAGCGTATTTTGATAAAGTTTAGGTTATCGTACTTGCTTTTCATGATAAGCACGAATCTATTTGAAGACACTAAAGTCACAGAAAAAAGTTGAATATATTTTGTAAATACTACACTAAGTTGTACCAATTTCTCGTAGACTTGAAGCCTTGGTACTTAATTTCTTTGTGAGATCTTCCCCTTCCCCCCCCCTCCCTGATAATTTTTTTTAGCGGGAATTTTATGATTTTTGCGGGAATCCCGCACTTCCAATTCCTGATGCGAACACTGCTTAGTATTACCAATAAGTGTTTTAACTACTTTCAGTAAATATATTAAAATGCTGCAGTCACTTTGCATGGTTGATTCTTACCAACATAACCTGTCAGTTATGTTCGCTCACCCACAACAACAAAAATCAAAAAATTACTCTGTCGGTACAGATTGGATTTCCGTTGGTGCAAATTTTATAATGCTGTCCCTACAAAGCTAGTGCCGATGACCTTTGTCCTTTTTTTTTTTTTTTTTTTTTTTTTTGCTTTTCACGTTTTTTATGTTGGTAAGATATGCGACATATTTCAAAATTCAAAAAAATTGTCGGAAAATCCATAGATTTGTCGTTAGCTGCTGAAAATTTGTTGGTTATCATATATTAGACCATCGTCCTTTCCCTTATTTTGGTTCACTGCAATTGTTTCCCCCTCCCCGCCTTAATACGAAAATCATGGCGTCGCCACTGAGTCGTATCACTTAAACCCCGTGAACTCGAATCTCTTTTTAAACAATGAGTTCGGTTTTAGTGATTTCCTTCGCTATAAATTATACAAAGTCTCTGAGCTTTCAAGGGATTCTTTCACTGGACCCCCAACTCTGGATAAAAAATTTCAAAAAACTTTAAAGGAACCCAGGACAACCACATCAAATTTGATTCATGTATCTAAAAATGTGTTCAATTTTAGTGCATTTTGTATCTTTAAAATGTCTGAAGTAATCTGAGCTTCCAAGGCTTGGTCCCCTGGAGCTCCACCGGGGCTTCACTACTCGACTCCACAAGATGCCCTTGGTTGGAAAGCCTTGACCCC
>JAIGNY010004348.1:0-140000 GCA_020152595.1 Chiridota heheva | reverse complement strand
AGACAATCACAAGATAACATGTATGTCTAAGATTAACTTACAAGTTTTATAGTAAAAATTTGCAGACCAAAGGACAGTTCGGGTGAACCCCTGAAAAGAGTCTTTCATGCTAATCCCTGCTTCCACGGTTTGACCATCGCGCAGTTCAGCAACCAGTCGACAGTTCAAACATACGAATTGCACACACATCTCAACTGCTTACTAACTTCAATTTGGTCTATTTCAGGTATGCATTATGCGATCACCTACTGACTGACAGATCGTAAAGGAATAAACAGTGCAATTTGAGATTAACTAAACTAACTGCTTAAGTTTTATTCATGATTTGATTAGGCCCTAACGTCTGAACGCTACTCGCCAGTACAGACAATGGGTGAAAAAGAATAAAACGAATGACAATATATATTACACACAGGCCTGCAATGCAAACAGTCCAACGTACACTCTACGCACATGATGGCTGTAACTTAGCATTAGTTACGGTCAATAGGCCTACGTTAGAATACGTTCACTGTTCAGACAGAACATCACATACGAAAGTCACAAAGGAACTGATAATTCACTGCATTAAAATGATTTAATTGAACGCGTTCTCCAAGAGGCTACGTAAATAACAACACAACTTACGCGAAGAACAAATATAATGTAAGAATGCATATAAAATAACCCTTTTAATTTGTAATTTATTGAACACTGACAATCGCAGTCAAAGAAGAAAAGTCAATGCTTAGTCAACACAACGCAGATGTTAGCACAGTACAGATTATTCGCAACAAACCTAAGCATTTCAAACATGGGTCGTGCCATATATTGGCTCTTTTTTCAAATTCGGACTGGTGAACATATCAAAAGGTACTGGATAAAAGTTAGCTAACATGTTTCCCCATAATTCCATGTACCTCTCACACTTCAGCAAACGCCGTCGTAGTTCACAAAATGAATTTACTTGGTCACTCTGTACAAAGTGTATGGGCGAAGGAAATTGCATGATGGGTAATGGCTGCCTCCATGGCCTAAAAAAACCCTCCTTCGAAGGGTTTTACCGAGGGCTAAAAGGAGGGGTTCACCCGAACTGAAGGAAATTTCGATGAACGAATCTAACTTTTAATATCTAATTTCGCAAAATCGAGATAAATTTCTTTGTTTTAAATTATTTATCAGTTAATGAGTAGATCTACATGTAAGGTAATGATGCAAATAACTTTACCATTATCTATTACATTGAAAGTCAGTTCAGAAGGAGAAACACCATTTGCTGTAGAGGCAGTTATCTTGCAAGTTTCTACCCGAGCCCCCTGCGATATTGCGTCGTCTGGAAATGGATTCTGGAATGTAAAGCTGCCACTAGAACTGATTGCAGGCAGAGATACTGTTATATGTATTGTTTTATTTCCATTGGAGCAGTTGAAGGCTTTGTGAGAAGTAGTGAACAAAATAAGAAGAAATAACAAATCAAACAGTGCACTACAAACATTAGGAGGGTTCTATTCTAATTGTGATGTCTATACTGAGATACTGATGCACACATTGTTTCATTTCCATAAGTACAATTTTTTAGGAAAAGTGAACAAATTTACAAAAGAAAAACAAATTCTGAAGAGTGATTAACAAAATTGGATTTACCATAACTGAAGTTTTTAAGATATTATCTGGCAGGTATGATCACGAAGTATATGATATTCTACCTCTAATACAAGACTCTCTCACTCGTGGGCACAATCAAACAATCTTCAAGACCAAGGTTCAATATCAGAAAGAATAATTTGTATTTCCGGGTGGTGGATTTATGGAACAATTTACCATGTGACGTTGTTGATTCACCAAATATTCAGGCCTCAGGAAAAGCTGAATACATTTTGCAACAATCATTTAATGAAAAAAAGCTATAATGAAAACATAGATTATTCAGAAAACATCATGAGGCAAAATAAGATAATGCAGAAGATAGGCTGGTGCAAGAAGAAAAGAGATGCTTTCTTCCACAAGAAATCCAACGGTGCTTTACAAATTTCAGGAGGATTCTGCTCTAATTTTAAAGTCTACAATCGACAAATTATCACAAAATTTAAACACCACCATGTGTGTCATATTTCTTGTTGCATTATTCATATTATATCGTCAACATTTATAGTTGGTCAGTATAAGTCAAATAAAGCTCTCCATGGTGAAATTTGTAAGAACGAAATATGAATTTCCAAATCTACATTCGTGTTCAAAACCGTCCTCTGTTTAAAATGATTTTGTTATGTTCCCTTGCGTACATATTTTTAATAAAAGGAAAATGTCATTTAATTTTACCACATTTCATTTTAGAACATTCCAAGTGGAAAAATAAAGGATACCAGGAGAGCTGTGATGATAGGAGATACTATATCAGAGCTGTGAAGCTCACAACTCTCTCAGGTGTTATGTGGACTTTTATGTCCGAGATTCAATTTGCAATATTCGTTGCTTAATCCCATGTTGATGATTATTTTCCTCTACGAATTTCCAATATCTAAATATTTCCACAATCACTGACAACTGGACAAGCCAACCAATTACCACCACGTAAGTGACTTTACTGGTATGTATTGATTTACTGGTGACAGGTTAGGCAATTATCTTGAGACGTTTTATCTTTAAATAGAAATCTGAGTACATTCGTGTATAGCAATATATCTCCAAAATATAAGGAAATTCAAAGAAGAAAGACAGTAAAATGATATCATACTCAGTGTTTCGACTAGGAGTATAGATGTAATTTTGGAAGCTGTTACATTGTAGGTGATTTCATGGTTAGATTTTTCTCCTTCAATTACAGTGAATGAAACCGGGTTGATTTCTATTTCAATAGCTGAAAAAATATAAAGTACAAAATAAAAACACCTAAAGGCTGGCAATTTTAAAATGGTAGCACACATATCAGCATATTGGATTAGTGAATCAAATAGATAGTCGGATGGTATATATTGTTTTTGTACATAATTTACCTATTGACTTAAGTGCAATCTTTTGGGAATGTCAATCTCAAACAACCCACATACAGTAGATGGCAAATTTGGTGACAACTATGTATATGAAAGTTAGTTTATGAATAAGGATAAACATCTTAATATACATATGCACTCAAGATTAAAAAAACATATACTTATAATTTCTTTCTCTCTTTATAAATAGGCCACTTACCTGTGGATATCCTTGGTACCATGCAATAAACAATATTTAAATCAAAGAATTACTTATGAATTGATAAATGTATACAAATAAATAAATGTCAACATTAAGGTGTTGGTAATTCCTCGCCTTTTTTCAATGACAACTGAACAAACTGAACAAATTTCAAAAGGACGATTATTATAACCCGTATTACCATTTAAAGGAAGCGTACCGCATCGAAAAGGAATGATCTTAGAACACAATATTGGATTATTTTAAAAATCATAGAGATGGTCAAAAATAAAAACAACGCTTAACCAACCTGCACTTATAAAGTCGGTTTCTTGAACAGACTTGAAAAAGCCAATTGTGTGCATTGATGTCAAAACCCATCAATATATCTCATGTAAAAAGGCCTTGTGTGGTAAGGAATTGTACATAAGTTTGATATATTTTCAAAACTGAGCTCATTTTAGAAAGCATTCTCTTGAAACTTGCTTCTTAGTCAAACCCCATGCAAATTGAGACAATTTTGGAAAGATATGACACAATCATTAAATTTCGTATATGCTGGAAATATTGAGATTTTCGCACGTTTATTCCGAGTATAAGTTTTAAAAGAGTCATCTTCATTGCCAAATTTAAGCGTTCTTTACAATAACGCACGTTGGCTGTAATTTGTTTTATGAGTTGACTATGCTGACTATGTTAACTACCAGAATCATGGGACAACACGGCACTGGCACTATGAACAACAATGGTGAGAGATTTGCTGACCTATGTGCGGATTATAGCCTGATAATAGGTGGTTCCATCTTCCCCCACAAGAAAGTACACAAAGCAACATGGGTATCTCCAGACCACACTACAGTCAGCCAGATAGACCACATTTGCATAAGCAAGACCTTCAGACGCTTGCTCCTGGATGTAAAAAGAGGCGTTGATGATGGCTCAAACCACCACCTACTTACAGCCAGAATCCAACTTAAGCTGTAAAAATGCATACAGGCTACACCATCCAGATTAAACTTCAATACAGCTACTTTAAGTAATCAAACTACTCAGGAATCATTCCGCCTTGCATTGAGTAACAGATTCCAGGACCAACTCGAGACCAGGACTTCAATCGAAGGTCACTGACAACTACTGAAGGGTACGTGGAAGCAAACATGCAGTGATGTTCTTGGCAGGAAGAGCAAACAACACAAACCTTGAATATTCAAAAGCACACTTGCAAAAGTTGACAAGAGAAAGGAAATGAAGGAATTGCTTAACAATTGTCGCACACGAGCAAAGAGAGCAGAGGCACAGAGACAGTACTTGGATATCATCAGAGAAGTAAAATTTAGTATACAGGCCGATAAGCGGATTTACATTGACAATCTTGCCAATAAAGCGGAGGCAGCAGCAGGACAAGTTAACTTGAAGAAGCTGTATGACACTACCAAACGCCTGTCCGTCAAGATTAAACAGGTTAGTACTTACATAAAGGATGCAAGTGGTATCCTACTTACATCCACAAAGCATCAACAGAAGAGATGGGTTGAGCACTTCACTTAACTTCTAAATAGGCCTCCACCAACTTCTCCAGCAAACATCATACTACTTTAGTACCAATTAGACATCAACTGCGGACCACAAACCAAAGTAGAGATCAGAGAAGCTATTTTGGCATTAAACAGTTAAAGAGTGGCAAATTTGCTGGACCTGACAACTTTCCCGCAGAAGCTATTAAGGCGGGTGCCAAAACCTCTACTGACATGCTGTACGGTCTCCTGACTACTATATGCGAATATGAGCAGTTACCAATAAACTGGAAAGAGGGGTACTTGGTGAATATTTCCTAAAAAAAAAAAAAAAAACTACAGTAAATCATGCTTCTATCTGTTTCAGGGAAGGTACTGTGCTTAACATATTAAAGGGAGCAGTTGATAATATTCTAAGGGACAGCCAAGCTGGTTTTCGCCAAGTTAGATCATGTGTGGATCAAATTCTAATCCTCAGGATTATCATAGAGCAGTCTATTAAATAGAACTTACCAACTTACATCAATTTCGTCGATTATGAGAAGGCCTTTGACAGCATTGATAAAACACTCTGTGGAAGTTGATAGCGTACTACGACCTTTCTCCTAGATTCATCTCTCTCTTTCACATATGAAAGAATTAGCTTCCAAGTCTTGCACGAAGGTACCCCATCTGGAAAATTCCAAGTCCAAACTGGAGAGACACAAGGATGCCTTCTATCTCCTTTCTCCTTTCCTGTTCTTACTCACCATTGACTGGATAATAAAGAAAACAACATCAGGACCAACAATGGGCTTTAGTGGACCATCACTGAACAGCTAGAAGACCTCGACTTTGCTAACGACCTTGCATTGGTATCACACAGCCACAAAGAGTTGCAGGACAAGACCAGTCGACTTGCACTGACTTCTGCTAAAGTGGGCCTATACCTCAATACACAGTAAACTGGAGTAATGCGCTTCAACAATAGGAATGTAAGCCCCATCAAGCTCAACAACACTGACTTGGAGGAAATACCTCGTTTACTTACCTGGGAAGTATTGCAAATACTACAGGGGACACTGATAATGGTGTTAAAGTTAGAATTGACAAAGCCAGAGCAGTATTCATCACACTCACAATTATGTGGAAATCAAGGGATATCTGCAAGGCCACAAGGCTCAGATGATCTAATTTCAACGTCAAATGTATTCTATCGTATGGTTCTGAAGCCTGGCGGATCACCACAGCTACTACAATAAAGTTACAAACTTTCAACAACTGCTGCCTGCGTAGAATACTTATGATTTACTGGCCAGACACCATAAGCTTTGCATAATACACCTTCGTACTATGCGTTGTGACATATGGTTTTTCCCTTGAAATGTCAATTTTGCGAGAGCTACCCTGGGTTCACCCCTGCACCCCACTAGGGCCCCTAAATGGTCCCTGGACCCCACGCCGACAAGTAGAGCGCTTTGCGCTTTCATCTTGTGTTTTGTATGTGGTGTATTATAGCTCTCTTTGACATGAATTTGATTTGTATAATATACCTTCTTTTATGCGCTTTGACATACTTTTTTACCCTTGAAATGTCAATTTTCCGAGAGTTTCAGGGAAAGCCCCCTAGACCCTACCGAAGCTTCGCCCCTGGATCCACCAGTGGTCCTTAAGCAGGTTCCTTGACCCCACACCGACAAGTCGAGCACTTTACGCTCGAAGTGACACCATTGGTGTTATCTCAACTACACCACTGAATATCATGTCGGTTCAATTCAATCCTCCCCACCCCCGATATGAATATTCTGCCTACGCCACTGACTGTATATATGTACAAAATCGAGTTTTCGTCGCTGAGCGAGAAGTTTCCGTCGACTGAAGCGTGAAATTGTGTGGAAGTGTCTGGCTTTCCAAATTTACATCACTACGCCGTAAACATATAAAACATTGAGCTAACGCTACTCAGAGCAAAGAATTTCCATTCAATGAAGCGAAGTTGCATTAAACTAAATTACATTTTTACGTTGAAAACACTTTAAACATGGAGATTACGTCACCTGGGGCACGGCATTTACGTCAACAGGAATGCGGCATTTAAGTTGCATCAAATTTCATTTTCTGTTGTAAACATATTCAACATGGAGATTACGTCACCCGGAGCACTGCGCTTACGTCGCCCGGAATGGAGCATTTAAGTTGCATTCAATCACATTTGTACGTTGTAAACACGTTAAACAGGGAGTTTACTACACCGAAGCAAGGCGTTTACGTAGCCAGGAATGAGTTTAAGTTGCCTTAAACATTATGGGAAACATTATAGCGGAAACACGAACATAGGTCGTGTTTTAGAATGCTGTTCCGTTCAGTTTCAGTGAGGTTTAGGCCAGCGTAATCGTTAATTTTGTGGCCATGGTAATTAATTTACAAACGAGCTTAGTAGATTATGAGAGCAGTGATGGCGAATCTAACCAAGAAAACTGGTGTACATGATTCAGAATTGAGGTTAGTTGAATATTTGAACAGCAATGACGAATCTGATGAAGACAAAACTGGTTTATTGAACTGAAGATTGCTATGGGGACGGGAAGGATTTTCTGATTATTTAGATTTCGACACAACATGGATGGATAATATACAGATATGTATGAATATGACAATGATATGATAAGAGTCAGTGTCCACCAATGATGGAGGACAGGCGGGAGGTGCCGAGGTTGAAATTGTGACGGAGTGTGTTGACATAACAGAAACACACTAAAATCTGTTTTTGTTAGAGGAGACCAATCTGAATGTGCCACTTTTCAGATCCTCCCAAGAAACGTTTGTTGTAAAATTTTACAATACTGTGCTAGACAAATTAATTCAGGATATTGGTGCCGTATTTATACTGAAAAGTTTCTCTTTAGGCCCACCCGCATCCGACACTTGAGTTAATCTTGAAAACTCAGGTATGACAATTACCAACCCGTCTTCATGTTCAGGGTGGTGTGTTTTTACTAAAAACAATAATTGTTTATCTGCCATTCCCATGTACACCACAGCCGGGTAGCCAAAGTTATTTGTGTGTGTAAGATTACACAAAGCCAAAGCTAAATGATCAAGTCACTTTTGTGTTTGAAATCATTCATCTGTGCTAGGTATTTTGGTAGAAGAAATTTGTTTTCAAACTGGTGATAAAGCTAGCTGTGTATCATATTGCTTGAGGCAATAATGTGCATTAACTGTGAATAATTGACGGATTATTTCTTCTAAGGGAAGATATTGCTTCATATTTGATATTTTGCTACAAAGCTTACAATTTACAACATTCTCAACCATATGACAGTGAACCCCATTAATCCGATAAACCAAGTTGTTGAAGATTTTCACACACTAAAAAATTTGAATATTTTGTTAGCCTGAATGTTTTACATCAACAATGTAAGAAATATTTTTGGGAAATTTAAAAACACCAATTCTATAGTACTATTGCAATTTAGAAAACGTTATTTAAATACTTGTTGTCTTATTCTCTTTAAATTCTCAAGCATATTTAAGCAAGGTATGGGTTGACTTGAAAGCTCAGGGCACGTACATTAGTATATACATAAATTCCATTGTGCTTTTGATAAGATTTTGTCAATTACTTCAGACATAATTTAGAGATAAGAGTAAGAGTCATTTTACAAACTGACAGAGAGTGATTTCCTCAAAAAAACTCACACCAAATTGTTGAAGCTTTTGTGCAGTATCATCGCCTCTTCAACAACTACCGTAATGGTACAGTGAGCTTGATATCTGTAATTTTCTTTTCTTTGTTAATTAGAGGACCTTCAGGTACCAGTATTCTTCTTAAAAAGTCGGGTGTAAATTAATAAAGTCCATTAAGAAAAGTGTCCAATTCATGGCAGGGTAGCACGCAATATGCTTAAAGAATTCAAAAATCCTGTTTTGTTAATTAAAAACAAATGATTGGTTGAAATGTATAACCGTGTATTCAGTGACCCTTGCAAATAATTTTGAAAATTGAAAATCGTACTATTGTATGAAAGGCAGTGTGTGATTTATATCTATCCATAATAAAGCTTCATACAATTCAGACACTCCCTTTTGAACCCAAAAGAAACGAAAATTGACATTTTAATTATGTTTGTCTTGCTGGAAGAAAGGATGGACGTCTCTCTGAAGTTGTGGATTTTTTGGTCTTTTTTCCTACCTGCTGTTTACGGAAAGGTTGCATGGGTAATGTTAACTTGTTAATATATGGGTATACTTGACATACTTGTCAATGATAATATTTTTCTGTTCTTAACATTATTCTCATCAATCGTAAGGGAGGATCGAGAAAACTGGACAGATGAGCAATTGCTTTAAGGAAAAAGTTTCAAATACTTTGTTCGAATCATTCAGCCTTTCATCACTGAAGTAACTTCTTGTCGAAGAATCCTGTAATGCTTCAGTTGAGAGTTAATTGAAGATATTGCACCTAACCCTACATTCATCTACATATGATATGTCTGCTATGGATTAATCAGTGTTTGCTTAATTTTGATCTGCTACTAATTACCTGTTTCCTTCTTTGTACGTATTATAGCTTTTTCTGTTTATTCGTTTGTAATGATCTGGCCTCACTCTTTAGAATCTGTTAGTTTGTATACTACCTGATTTAATTGTTATGATATCCATCTTTATTCGATTTAATTGTCTGAGTCTTTAATCATTTTTCTTCGCATACGATCCATTTTGGTTTATCTCGGATTTATATTGAGTAACGGTCCCTATTTTTGGCATAGAATATACCCTTGTCTTTTTAAACCTAGTTCTACAAAATAATTGATAAAGAAAGTGTCTGATTCTTCGTCAAGATAAAGTGGTAAACTAGAAAGATTTCTTACAGAAATTAACATTGGGTAAAATCTCTTTTGATTAGGAGTTGTGTCTTTGATAGTATTCCTTTCCTATAATCCGTGACATTATCTCAGATAAGCGCCCCTTCGAGGCAATGAAAACTATGATGGAAGATTGAAATGTTATTTTTTTGGATAAAAGCCTGTTTAGATAAAAGAGAGCATATCAAAATATATTACGCTTACAGTAATATTTACTGCAATTAAATATATCGCAGAAAGGAAAATCAAAAACCTACAATAAAAATGTTATCTTTAAATATGGAAGGGTACTAGAGAAAACCAGCGTATCACCTATAGCATAGTCAATAAGGGCTATCACATAGCATAAAACAAATTACCACCCAAAAACATTGTAGGAAAAATATGGTTATGGTTTTGTTCACAAATAGAAGCAAAATATTTTGAAAATATTCTGGATAAGATATTATAGTTATCTTTGTTATAGTTTTGTTATTATCGGACGTGCAAGCCCAGCCCTCCCACACCACCAATCGTATGCCGTGCAGAGATGTAGAATCAATGGACAAGGGCGTTTGTAAAACATGGACCAACCCAAACCAAGCCAAAGCAACCCAAACTGATCCAAACCTAGCCAAACCGACCTAAACCAAGCCAAACTGACCCAAATCGAGCAAAACCGACCCAAATCAAGCCAAACCGACCAAACCATTCCAAACTAAGCCCAACTTGACATAAAGAAGTGCATATATTTCCTGGCGAATGTTTTGCAAAAAAACCCATCGTTGTTATCCATACATACCCAATACAGTCTTGACCCACCCATCCCTCATTGTTTTAACAACATGCTTCACCGTTGTTCTAACCGGAAATGATGCCTGGATAATTTTATGTGCAAATGTGATCAGTCAGGATGACTTGTATCAGAGTATATCTGAGCCATGCCGAATCATGATGATGATGACAACATCACACTTGGGCAATTACTCGGGCAGAGATTAAAATTGTTGGATGTAGCGGCGTAGCTACGGGGGAGGGGTGGGGGTGGGGTGAGAAGGTGGGGGAGGGGTGTATGAGCGGGTAGTTACTCCCAATAAACTGTCCTTCAGATTATTATATTATGATTTAGTCTATATTATTGCTTAAACTTTGCTTAAGTAATGACATGTAAACAGTACCTGGTAATGTCAACCTTTCTCTTTAAATGCATCTCCCGTGCAGGCTACTGAAAAGTGTGCAGTTTTGACCCCCTTAATTATTACCTTCCCCCTCTCCACACTTGTTTACTTCCACTTTACCCTGGCCACGCCGATGGTTTTATGTACTGTTTAAAGAAATATTCCCATGTTACTTTGTACAATTTTATTTGAAAGAGCCTACTTCTAGAGCCAATTTGGTACCAAAATCAGGTTGATATCATACTCCGTTTAGGAGGTATAGATTTTTAAAGATTTCCCAATTGCATTTAAAAGTTTTTTTACAATATGATGAGTTTGTGTTTGATGATGTCCTAAATAGTACTGTAGAGACAATTGCATTACAAATGTTTTTGTATTTCTTTAAACGTTTATTAGTTGTTTTGTATGATTAAAACAATTTTCTAAAAGTTATTGAAGTTCGGCAGTAGATTTGGCAATGCATATAAATACCTAACTTTCATTAATGTATTTTTCTAGCAGGTTTAACAAGCAAAAAGGGATGATAGATTTTAATGAAATACATAACCTTTGTAGGAGAATGTCTTGCTGTTATGTCATACTGACATGACTGAGCTTTTACCTATTCGTTACATTTGGCATTTTTGTGAACCTTAAAATTTGAATATCTCCTGGTAGGAATAACATTATCAAGATGATTTCTGTACTAAATTGTTTCTCAAATTTTTCTCTGTTTTATAAAAGGTTACAAAAAACATGGAAATATTCCTTTAAATCAGAGACACACCTCAATCATGTCCGAATTACTAAGATATCAGAATCATGTCCTCAAGATCCGGCATCATGATGCTAACAACATTATACTTGGGCACTGAATTTAAGTTGGGCAGAAACGTAAAGTGTCAGATGTATTGCCATGGCATACGAGGCGAGGGGCTAAGGACGGCCGCCGCCTGCCGGACGCTGATTTAAGTCGGGCAGGGAATCATGCCCGACTCGGCTATTGGGGTCATGTCCTTTTCACTGCCACACTTAGCATGCTGACAACTTGATTCTTGAACATCGATCTTAGTCGGTCAAAAATGTACAATTTCAGATGCACTGTGTGAATCATCGCAGGGAGGAGTTGTTATTTGGTCCAAATAACAACTCCCTGATCAGCGATAATTTCACTACTTAAAATTAAGTATTTTTCACAGATTGAGTGCAATTTCTTTTTCGAAATAGGTTTTTGAATAGGGAAAACCTCACCTTACCTCCTGCCACCCCACCAAGTACGATGGTCCCGTAGGCCATGTGTATTGTTTAAACTGATAAATGAAAGATTTATCTGACTCAGCTGAATATCAAAATTACGTCCTCTCGACTCGGCACAATGCTGACAACATGATCAGATAATTGTCGGATCACCAATCTCATCTGTCAAGATTGTGAAATGTCGGACACAGTAGCGTAGCCAGCTTCCAAAAAATTGGGATTGGGGAACCGTAATTATTGAAAGTTTGATGACAACGCCCATAAAAGTGTAGGACAGTGATGGACATTGATAATGTCATTTCTTAAAAAGTGGGTGAGGGCTGATTTTATTTCAGAGATTAACGGGAATACCAGATCGTCTGGATATCAGAATCCTCTCCATTCGAATCTGCATGATACTGATTCTCAATTTGGGCATCTGGAACATTATGAATATATACAAACCCCGCCGCGCCCACACATGTTTAAAATTCTAAACCCCGATGACATGGACCATTTTTTATTATTTCAGGGCATCAAAAACAAGTCATTTTCAAAACTTGCGGTGGCTTCTCCCTCTGGACCTCTACCAGGCTGCCAGCTGGGGCTTCGCCGATGAACCCCATAAGTTTACCTGATTTTTCTCAATTTTTAAGGAGCATTTCTTCTGTGCCTCTTTATATGATTTAGAAATGGTAACCTAAATGCCCATCAAAATGATTTCAACATGATAATTTCAAAGTGTCTTCATTTTTCATTAATCAAATTTTCGAGCTTTGTTGATATCTATCCATTTTGGGGTGTGAAATTCAAGAGCAAGAAAGTTTAGAGCTTTCGGAATTCGCCCCTCGACCAGTACCAGGGTTTTGTCAAGCAATTCCACAGTTTTACCCGAATTTTCTCCAGTTGCATTTAACAGTTTAAAATTGTTTTCTCTTCATCAAATAAATCTTTGAACTTTATTTGGGGTCTAGGTATGGTTTTCTGTGATGTAAGAAAAAAGCTTTGGGAGAAAACTTTTTTTTTTAATATAACTTGTGCAAGTGTGAACAATAGCCACACCAGCAGATAACTAAGTAGCTCCAATGGCCAGTCAAATAGTTCACTGCTGTTCAGAGAAATAAAAAAGTACAAAAGACCACAAACAAAAATGAAGGGAATAGCAGAAATGGAAAGCTAAAGGAAATATATCATCACATAACCAATTAAGGCAGTCCAATATATGCACCAGTATAGCTGTCAACTACTACAATCAGCTTAGAATTTACATTATTGAAAACAAAAAAGTACATACAAATACTTTATGATGAAAATTTTGGCGCTCTTGTGAAAAACCGATCCTTCTCAATAAGCTTCTACCAGCCGTATTCAATACAATTGTTTTCCCTTCATATGGCAGGGGCAGATCTATAATACTGCCGATAAGTTTTCGCTACCGTCCGAGCGTGAAATTCAGAGGGCCAATAGAGTGCCAGTGGTGGACTTCGAGGCGAAGTCCTCGGAAAATCTTTTTTTTCTGTGGAAAATTCATGCGCTTTTCATAGTATAGGAAGATGTAATTGATCAAGACGTAAATTTTCACACGGCCTAAACAAAATGTTCTCAGGACCCCTTGTGCACTTGACGCCCTCCCAGAAAACTTTCCTGGTGGGAAATGTTTGCCTCTGGCCCCTGCCACCACGCCACTGATGCCTACAATTTTTGACTATTTCGTCGGGCAAAAATTCACCCAGTTTTGAAAACAAATTGTAGGAAAATGAAGTTAATATGTTTATATCTTTATATTTTTGCTCATAGGCAGCGAAACCGGGGGGCACAGGATCCGATAATCTACATACATTTTACTGCTTTCTTTCTTATACAGAATCAAGAATCGGCTGTAGATTAGATAAGGAAAGGAAGGTGATAAACATAACCAAAAGAAAGATATAACAATGATCCTCACAAATAAGTTAAGTACAATATCGACAAAGCAGTTCATTACAATGATTAAATGTAGTTGAATCAAAGAATTGTCTTGCTCAACTGGTAATTATGAGATCACTTGCAAAGGCAACATGCAGTATACTGTACAACCTTGAGTTGTGGAAGCTTTACCACATACTTGGTACTAATTCAATCAGTTATTAATATTTTATTAAATATCTCTTAATCATTGGGCAATATGGTTATTCCTATTATTTGAAGTTACCTATAGACCCACAGTAAGCTGTCTACATTTGCGTTTCATTGTTAAAATTAAATATGATTAAGTATTAAAAGAGCAATATATTTATTGTACAGTAGTTGATCTAAGTAAATCATGTCATGTGACTGGTAGTTATACTGAAGGCAATGAATATTTTTTTGTGGAATGAAACAGGCAACATACTGTAATTTTTACTAATCAGTTAATAATTTGTATTAAACATATAACTTTTAGCATATAGTATTGTGTTAATTCTTATCATTTAAATTTCTTAGCTACATGTATAGATCTATAGTAATTTATATTTGTTTCATTGAAATGAAAACTTTTTCAGAATTAAAAGAAAAGTCCAAACAATTATTGTACAGTAGTTGATCTAAGTAAATGTCACGTGACTGGAAATTAGGCCTACTGGAAATAATGGAAGTTTGAAGGCAGCACACACCATTTTGTGTGGTTTGAAGCAGGCCGAATACTTCTAGTTAGTATCTCGTTTTATTAGATGTGTCAGCTTTTAACATACGTGCTATTCCTATCATTCCTATAGTAATTAGTAAATTATCGTTGTTTCATTGAAATACAAACTTTTTAAGAATTAAAAGAGCAGTATATTTAATGTATGATACTTAGTATATCGAAGTAAATGTCACGTAACAGGTAAAAGCAGTACACACCATTGTGTGTGGATTGAAGCAAGCCACAGACTTCACTATTTCCGTTGGTACCTTGTTTTATTAGATATGTCACGTTTCACATATTGGCACTGTGCTATCATTCCTGTAGACCTATGTATCTATGTTTCATTGAAATTAAAATTTAAAGTATCAAAAGGGCAGTAAATTGAATCAACATTAGTCGATCTAAGTAAATCATGTCATCAGGGAGTTTAAAGGCAGCACACTACATTTTGTGTTGGATGAAGCAGGCCGCATACTTCTCACTATTTCCGTTAGTGACTCGTTTGATTAGATATGTTACTTTTAATATAGGGCGTTGTGGTAATTCCTATCATTGCTGTAGACCTATATACCAGAATAACTAACAAGATGTTTGTTTGTTGTTCTGGTACAGAGTTTATTAAGTACCAAAAAAGGAGTAAAATGGTAATGTAAGGCTTTATTCCAGTCCATTTTGACAATAAAAATCTATTTTAAAATAGAAGTTGTTTTAAGTAGCATGTGACTGGGAATAATGTAGTTTAAAGATAGCATATAGAGTACCATTTCGTGTGGTCCTGAAGCATTGTCATATACGTTTTACTATTTAAATTAGGGACTCTCAGTTAATCTAATCAGGGAGTTGCCATCTAAATGGCAACTCCCTGGTCTAATATGTCACCTTCAACATTTACTGCCTTTTGCTTACATTCTTGCCTACAGTAATGCTGTCTTCTAATCATGAAAAGGGAGATTGATGAGAGCTTCCTGCCAACCAGTAGCAATTTACTCTTACCAGATAGTGACTCCTTTCATGTTGGCTTGCTATCAATAGCACAGCTCTTGCCGAGAGTTGAAAACCTCCAACTTCATAAATTGACATTGATTCTTGTATAAATCTTTGTTATTTTCATCTTGCTCAATTGAAAATTGGATCAGACGTGCTGAGGCATACTATCCTCTTTCTGCAGGTGTTTACTGTGCGGTTTACAAGTAAACGTGATTTCACATCATTATTCTAGGGCCTTTCCAAAAATTATTTCATGTTTCTGACAGAGATAATGAGTTTACAACTGGACCAACAGTACAAATGATGATGATAAATGAAGAAATTTTGATGCAATTTTGTGAGAGCAATGTCTGCTTTTACTTTATCAATTTGTCAGTTCTGCTTTACTTCTAAAAACACTGTGCTATAAAGTACTACATTGTCAAATCGAGCTTTTCTTAAAATTAACATTATTTTTACAGTTTAATTTTTGAATGTCATTCAAGATTGCTATTTACATCGTGTGTCTGGTCAGTCTGCCCTCTTCAGATGCTTTCAAATTTCATAGGAAACGTTGGGTATCACAGCTTTGGGCACAGGCATCTCTACAGTTGTAGGCCCGTGCAGTAGTTTCGCTTTTTTTTCAGAGGGGTGTTCTATTCTGCCCTTCCTTCACCTTTACCCTGTCAATTTTCACTAAGCACTCTACATTTACACCACAGATTGTTTCTACCCAGGGGCGTACAGTAGCTAATATAGTTTGGTTGGAAGTGTGGGGTCAAAATTCATGACAAAATGTGTACATGTGAGCTGGCGTCAGTGAGAGTGCGTAGCACAGAGCTTAATGGCGTGGGGTTCTAGGGGCGTCCTAGGTGAAGCCCTGGAATCTTTGTTTTTTGGAGGGGTAAATTTTGATCAGAACTGGCATAGAATCTTTGTTCTTTTTAGAAAGAGCTATACCCATCTTTCATACAATAAAAGTGCAACTACTTACATGATGTATAAATTTCCTTCAAATCAGGCTATATCAAAACTATGCCCCATTTCCAGTAACTTAGTTAAAGGGTGACAGGAGGGGACAGGAAAAATTTCATTCAGCCGTAAAATTTCCCAAAACTCAAGAAATTTAAGGTTTTATTTTGCAAAATAGAAACTCGGTATGTTTATTGTGGTAAACCTGATGAAATCAGTCGGCCTTTAAGAATTTTTAAAGTAGGTCTTAGCGTTGTAAAATTTCTGACTTTTCCCTCTAAATTGATTGAAGTGTTAATTTACTCCAAACATCTGACTTTTACTCAAAATTTGAGTAAAATTTGACCTTAAAATTTCCCATACTTTCTGTATCAGGGGGTGGGGTAGTAGGAGGCGGTGAGGACAAAAAGCAGCTACGCCACTTCCATTTTCTCAAACTCCCTGTACCTCCCATCAATTGAATTGAAGGGATGTACCCGACACAATTTGTACTGAGGGTGTACCCGACACATTTTGGATTGGGAAGGGAAGGAAAGGAAGGGGGGAGGGAGGGGGGGGGGGTGAAGGAGGAGCGGGGGGTATACTCGACACAATTTGGACTGGAAGGGGGTGCACCCGACACAATTTGGATTAGGGTGTACACAACACAATTTAGATTGGTGGTGCACTCGACACAATTTGGATTGGGTGTGTACCCGACACAATTTGGAATGGGTGTGTCCCCAACACAATTTGGATTGGGGGTTGTACCCGACACACTTTGGATTGGGGCCTGTACCTGACACAATTTGGATTGGAGTACCCCGACACAATTTGGATTGGAGGTGTCCCGACGTAAGTTGGAGTAGGAGAACAGAAGTGGATTGGGGTCCACTGACATAAGGATTTGTGGGTGTGACACCCCCGATCGCTATGCAACTTTGCCTACCACCCTTCGCGCTGGTATTGCAAAAGGATTTGTATACTCTTAGTTGTATTTGGTATCTTATTAACATATTCATATTGAAAATACTTTAGACTGACTTGTACAGCTAGTTTGAAAAAAGACAATTTTGAAAGCAATTTGATAAATATACTGTTTGTGCATTTCAAGTGAAGTTCTTTAAGCATCTGGACTTCATAGGCCTAACCATGTAACTTTCGAATTTGAAAATTAAAGTGCTTTCATTTATTGTTCTTTCTTACAAGTTTGCAGTACTGCACATGTCAATGGTATTTTTGATAAAGGAGTATTTGTTGTTTTAAAGTAAATAAAGTGTTAATATTAACAATTTGTTTTTAAAGATTGTAGATAATGTGTTTAAAAACAGTGTGGTACTAAATAAAGATGAAAATGTATGGTATAGAATGTTTAAAGAACAATACAAAAACATAAATATTCACACAAACCCCATTTTCCAAAGAAAGTGGAGTAATTATGGATATAATATAGGTAAGATTCCTGTTTAACTTTAAAATATTATCTGAATATTGGATTCTCATAATCATTTTATAGCGGCAAGGGAGTGGTAGGGTTAGGGTGAAACAATGCCCTCATTTTTCCCATTGAAGGATACTTTCTCTCATATTTGATAATAATATATTCTTACCAAATAAATGAACCATTGTTCTTGACTCAAAGACAGAAATACCACATGATTAATCTGTCATTGATGGCATCCTCCGCGAATCATGTTGTCACTGAAAAGTTATTTGGGGACCAACAGAATGCTTGTGGCTGCTATACGCCCCCTCCCCCACACACACATTCAACAATATGGTACTAACTGAAGGTGAAGATGACAGTGTATGGCCCGGAAAGTTTCAAGATAAATGCAGAAACATAAAATTTTACAAAAATACCCTATTTCAATGAAAATGCAGTTACTATGGATACATTGTATGTTAGATTCCTGCTTAACTTTAACAAAAAAAAGGAAAGTAGCTTACAGTCATTTCCAAATATTCTGAGCAAAAACCCAGAATATGTGATAGAGTTGTCGCTATCAAATGACATCCACATATGGTTCGATACCGTGCAAACAGAATCCGGAATTGACTACCCAGACAGTTCTGCTATTTGACCATAATTTAAAGATGAACCTTCTCCAATTCGTAAATAATCATAATCGCTCTCCGTAGAAAAAGTTACAAAGTGCACGCAGATTCGCTGATACCCCTCAGTGGAGAAAAACCAAACCTCAGACTCGTCGTTTTGATAATTTGATGGATAACCTGGCGATGTTATTTCAACTGGTGTGCTGTCAACAGGAATGCTGTTTACTTGATTAAAAGAAAAAAGGGATTCTTTCACAAAAAATATCGTACGCACATGAGCTGGGGGAAGGGGTGGGATGTTGTTGGGTCCGAAAGTAAAATTGTACTCAAATTGGAATTCTTCTATGCATGAATCACACTAATTATCATTTTTCAAGGCAGTCAGACCAGAGACGGCGGAACATTTTTAAGTCGGGGTGGGAGGAGTTATAGAGGGGGTGGTGTGGCTGAACATGTTGATAATGAACATGGTTATTCTGAAATCGCCATCGAGTACAAACGGGAACCAGCGGTGATACGATATTGTAAAGGTAGTCATCTTTTAATTAGATTACCCTGTAGGAAATTACCAAAGTGGTTGTTTTTGTGTAATCTTTTGAAATTGATATATTGATCAATTCTAACTATAAATAAATCCCTGAGAGAGTTTAAATAACCTGCAATTATACAATCGATATGGAGTATCTTTGATTGGGATTTTCTTGTATTGCTTTAAACTTTGTTGTTTGAAAATCCTGGTGTACTGGGGTTGTCAAGTACATCAGCTGCTTGAAATCGTTGTTGTATTGGTGTTTCCTGTTCTAATGTTTCATTACATATTTCTTAGGAAGTGGGTTCTGTAAGTCCCCAATACTTCTTTCTATCTTTACCATGGTTTTAGAGTATTAAGGCATTAAAACAGTATATAAAGAGTTTTTGTTACAAAAAATGTTTATTCGCCGACAACTTCACCGACCAACATATAGCAGCATCAATACATACCTACAGTAATTATAACATGTATAACCAGCTGTCTTGAGTTGTCTGTCTTGATTGAGTATTAATCAGCCTTATATTTGAATATTGGATTTTCATAATCATTTTATAGCGACAGTGAAGTGGTAGGGTTAGGGTGAATCAGAGCCTTCATTTTCTCCCATTGAAAGATAATTTCTCTCATATTCAATGATGAAAATAATATATTTTTACAAAATAAAGGAACCATTGTTCTTGGCTCAAAGGTAAAATGCCATTAACCAATATGATTAATCTGTCATTATGGTATCCTCCGTGGATTACTTGGGACCAACATAATGATTGTGGTTGGTACACGCCCCCCTCTTCCACACACACACACACACACTTCTAGATAGTGTGTTTAAAAACGGTATTGTACTAAATGAAGATGAAAATGTATGGCATGGAATGTTTAAAGAACAATACAAAAACATAAATATTCACGCAAATCCCATTTTCCAAAGAAAATGGAGTAATTATGGATATATAATATGTAAGATTCCTGTGTAACTTTAAAATATTATCTGAATATTGGATTCTCATAATCATTTTATAGCGGCAAGGGAGTGGTAGGCTTAGGATGGATCAATGCCTTCATTTTCCCCATTGAAGGATAATTTATGTCACATTTGATAATAATATATTCTTACCAAATAAATAAACCATTGTTTTTGACTCAAAGACAGAAACACCATATGATTAATCTGTCATTGAAGCTATCTTCCGTGAATCATGTTGTCACTGAAAAGGTATTTGGGGACCAACAGAATGCTTGTGGTTGTTATACGCCCCTCCCACACACACATATTCAACGGTGTGGTACTAACTGAAGATGAAGATGTACAGTGTATAGCCTGGAAAGTTTAAAGAACAATGCAGAAACATACAAATTCACAAAAATCTCCTATTCCATTGAAAATGCAGTTACTATGGATACATTGTATGTTAGATTCCTGCTTAACTTTAACAAAAAAAAGGAAAGTAGCTTACAGTCATTTCCAAATATTCTGAGCAAAAACCCAGAATATGTGATAGAGTTGTCGCTATCAAATGACATCCACATATGGTTCGATACCGTGCAAACAGAATCCGGAATTGAGTACCCAGACAGTTCTGCTATTTGACCATAATTTAAAGATGAACCTTCTCCAATTCGTAAATAATCATAATCGCTCTCCGTAGCAAAAGTTACAAAGTGCACGCAGATTCGCTGATACCCCTCAGTGGAGAAAAACCAAACCTCAGACTCGTCGTTTTGATAATTTGATGGATACCCTGGCGATGTTATTTCAACTGGTGTGCTGTCAACAGGTGTGCTGCATACTTGATAAAAAGAAAAAAGGGATTCGTTCACAATAAATTATCGCACGCACATGAACTGGGGAAAGGGTGGGATGTTGTTGGGTCCGAAAGTAAGATTGTACTCAAATTGGAATTCTTCTATGCATGAATCACACTAATTAACATTATTCAAGGCAGTCAAACCAGGAACGGCGGAACATTTTTTAAGTCGGGGTGGGGAGGACTTAGAATGGGGGAGACTATGCCCATGTGAATTCCACCAGCCCTTCGCTATGTAGACAGCTAAATTCATCCGCGTCGCGCGTAGATCAAATCTAACTGTACCAATAATTGTTTTTCTATAATGTATACATTTCATGTATTCCCCCACTCCCCAGTAGCACATTATTGATCATATCAGGGAGATTTGCGTTCCGTGCCCCGAAAGACTTAAAGTAGGCCTAGTAGATAATAATTCCTCTCTGGTGAGGAAGGTCCAACTTCCACTGCCGTTTTTGGTTCGCATGCGAAGCATAACGCGAACCTATGTAATGGCAATTTCGTCCGTCCGGCCGTCTACAGTTTTTCCTGAGATTTCCTCAGAAATGTTAAAGTCTTTTGAAAATTCCTCAGAAAATGTTCAAGTTTTGTTCAGAATTCCTTACAAAATGTTAAAGTTTTTTTCTGAGTTTCTCAGAAAAGTTAGAGTTTTTCAGATATTCTTAAGGAAAATTAAAATTTCCTTTAAAAAATGTTAGTTTTTCAGAGACACTTAGGACAGATTGAAGACTAATATCCTTAAGAAATCTACAACAAATTTGATATTTTCTTAGAATTTTTTCTAATTTTCCGATAATTTTCCAATATTCTTCAGAGATCCTCAAGAGTCTCTCTCGTAGAACTGGAGATTTAAAATTCTTAAAATTCTTCAAAATTTTTGGGCACTAACGGTTGTATCAGGCATGATTATTAATGTGCTCATTTGCATAAAGTTGCTACAGTATATGAAGTGACTAGACTTTTTATTTAGTTTGCTCAGTCAGGGAGTGTGACAGGATGTAACTGCATATGCACATAGGAGGGATGCCACGTGGGACATGGATGGGGCCATGCGGGACATATGATATAATATATTTCATGTGGTATACACCAAAGACTATATCAGGCATACTTATTTGACTATGCCTTTTTTCTAATTCAGCAAGTCATTTGCATATAAATCATTATATGAAGTGACATTTTCATACATAGTATGCTCATTCAGGGAATGTGGTAGCTGGGATGAAACTTCTTATGGAGCCTATGGGTCGCCATGTGGGACATGGAGTGGGATGCCATGTGGGACATGGAGTGGGATGCCATGTGAACAAGGTGGAATGCCATGTAGGATATATGAATATCTTTAAAAGAAAAACACAGCAGTGGGAGATACTGGTGGAGGCGAAATGGGACAGACACGAGGTCTTCAATTCAAGTTTGTGGGAAGACCAACATGAAGAAGTAAATTCACATAATGTTTTCACAATAAACTTCCATTTTCAGAATGGACTATACAAAACACTTGGCTTCTCTGCAAACCTCTCAAAGAAGTAACAGGTTCAAATTTTGATGATCTTGCCACGCAGACCAACTGCTATACCAGGCAGGTGAGAGGGGAACAGACTTCTTTTCGATCTGTCACTGAAGAAGAAAGTATGGGTTACATAGGGTTTACAATAGCATTTGGTTTGAATACTAGACCTTCAGTCAACCTTACTGGACAACTAGCAAACATTTTACCATGCCTTTTTTTCTGGAGTCATGTTTCGTAGCCGCTTCATTAAAATTTCAAGGAAGCTCCATCAGTCCGGTTCGTACCCCCGATCGGAAGAACTGTTTTGTTCTCCCGATCGAGGGATCTTTTACAGAAGTATCACACAATGCATCTATCCAAATTCAAAATTTGTATAGGAATAATATAAGAATCAGACACATCTCGAGCACGGGGAACTCAACCACTGCGAAGGCTTCTTCACGATTTGAATTTAATGGCATATTAATTATATTTTCTCCGTGCGCTTTCGAAATTTACCGTGCGGTTTTCGAGAAATTTTAAGAAAAGTGATGACTTCTTATTATGTGTTACCGTTAGGCAGTCGCACTTTAACAAGATTTTCTGAAATGATGAAATAAAACTTGAGGATTTGTGAAAAGTATTTAGCAATAACTGCGTGATAGCAACAAAGTCGTTCTACTTATCGCAAAATTATAAATCTTCAATGGAATGACTTATAGGCGTCTATGACTGAAACTTCACAATACAAATGACGGCTTCCATATATCACTGTAAGCTCAGTACGCATGCTTGAGTTTCCCGATCGGGGGACTTATTGAGTCTCCTGATCGACGGTACGAACCGAACTATCCATGTCCATATCAATTGGAGGATGACTACAGATGCTGAAGGAAAGCCCGTTGATAGGTTGTTAAAAGTTTGTCCGTTACTGAATTCTCTCAGCACTTCCTTTCAGTTACACCACAAACCAGGTAGGGGATTTGTTTATTGACGAGCAGATGATTGTTACTAAGTTGGCTTCCTTCAGTATAGTTTGAGATTACTTTTTAATCGGAAGGTTCAAAACTTAGTTTAAAGGTTCAACACTCTAAACAAAAGAAAATTGGTCAAATCTGACGACAATATGGTCAACATTTGACAAGTGAGGAGTGAATTATGCACCGAACCATATATGGTCAAATTTGACCAAGTCGATATTTTTTACCAAG
This sequence comes from Chiridota heheva, assembly GCA_020152595.1. NCBI lineage: Eukaryota > Metazoa > Echinodermata > Holothuroidea > Apodida > Chiridotidae > Chiridota > Chiridota heheva. Next base: position 116,455 of record JAIGNY010004348.1, on the reverse strand, counting down.
CCAACTTGGTCAAGTTGACCACATTTGCTTCGGTGCATAATTCATTACTCGCTTGGTCAAATTTGACCATTAACGCTTGGTAAATCTGCTGACCACTGCAGCTTGTCAAATAGCTTTTGACCATTTTTTGGTCAAATTGACTACAAAAATGGCTGCAGTTGACTAAATCCTTGGTCAAATTAAAATCTTTTTTTTAAACAGTAACAACACAATGTTTTAGTTTGGAATTGTTTAATTTCATAATATTCCAGGTAACCGTTAACGATACAATACTGGTTTTCTCTATAATAAAGATAACAGAGAAATGAAAAGATTACTTCATTTACTTTAAAAGATTTGCAAATTGTGAAATTATTTTTAAAATTCAGTAAAAAATCCTGTACAAACATAAATGGTTGCAATACACTGAGCCTTAAGTTAAAACATATTGGTATTTCATAAATCTTAAAAGACTTTAGAAGTTTTCTAATTTTGTCTCTACACGTTGAGATGTCCACACAACAAAGAAGTTATTTAAATTATAAGTTAAAATGTTTGAAAAATGTCTGTTGTAAAACTCATATCTTTTCAGGCCAAAGGCGAGCAAGTACTAGACTTTTTTTAAAACATATCAAACTAATCAGTATCTTCCTAAAAAGCCATTACATTTTTCTACAATTGACATCACATTCTAAGAAGACTTCATTTTCTGTAAAATTGTACCCTTAAAAAAAAAAAAAACTGCCTGGTAATGAACATAACAATCTTTATGGATTAAATGAACATACAAAATCTCAGCACTTCAGTCTTTATAGTTTCCAAGCTAAAACTTTTAGTTCTGAAATAAGACATACTAAATGTTTTGAATTGATTTTTTAGCGTATGACCACACACTCTGAAAACAGCTTGGTCAGCGAAATGACCATTCCTTGGTCATGGAAAAATAACCAAACTTTGGTCTGATTCTGTGAGCATATGACCAAAGTTTGGTCAGGAGAAGGCAATGGGGCATCAAGGCATTTGACAAAGGTACTTGGTCCATGAAAAATAGCTGCCCCCATTGGTCGGACATGCAAAGCAAATTCATTTTTAGCAAGATTACTCTTAAATTCAACAAATGCAACTCGTTAGATTTGTACTTCTTGGCATTCTTCAAGTTTAGGCTAATATCTAGTATCGAAGTTATTTTGTAACATTAGGCTGAACTTGGCTCTAGTCAACTTTGAAATTTGGGCACTTAATATCAAACTGTAGAAAATATTCAATGTTTTAGAAATATAACGATCCCTTGAGGCAATAAAAGAGGTACAGATTGATCTAACCAAGGATATTTTTGACGTAGCTCAAAGATTCCTGCACTTAATTATAATCTATATTCTTTGTAGCCGTTTGGTACTTCCCCGGCCGCGTTTTTCGCCTTATGTGAAACTTTCGTTCTACACGCCTATTGTGGTCCGGGTTCAGTTTACCTTTGCTGTTTATTCCGTTTGCGGGCCACACGTTGTTGATCTCATTCCTGACGGCGGCAGAGGAGACACAACGCACGAGGTCTACGGAGCCGGCTGTTCGTCAACTAAGCTGCTTTAATGTATCTAAGTTGCTTTACTTTATCTAGCCTAAGTACTTTTGTCTTATCTGGGTGCCTTTGATATGTACTTAGGGTTATTCTGTCTTTATCAGACCATGTACTTTTACCTTGTGTCACTATTACTTTTGCTTACTGTATAATGTTTACTGTATTTACATCAATCATATGTACCATAGGCCTACTGTGTCTATCAACGCATTGCGTGTGCCAAAGCTAAGTCACCTGCTTGGTATACATTACTTATTACATTAATTATGTCCCATGCTTTGGCGGCGGCAATACTGCCTACAGTAAAGTCAATGCATATTATTACCTAAATATTCTTCTGCCCAGCACAAGAGCATCACCTACCCTGCCAACCACGCGGGTAGTTGTGTCTGCTCATTTCGGTCAATCGACCAAACAGCAACACATTCCTTAACTCACCTTGAATTGTTGCTGTGGTCATTTTGGTATATCCCAACAACCAGCTACCCCTAATGCAGGCAGATTCAACTAGGTTACACGCAGCGTAGGTATACCAACATGTCCCCTTGTATTTGCTATTCATTTCGTAATATGCCATTGAATAAGTGTTACATTGAGAAAAAGTTATACAGCCTAAAACACATGTGAGACTTGCACCACCATGTACACTCTAGACATTTCACTTCGTCACACTTCTTTATATTCATTGGGATCCTCTTGTTTTTATCTACAGGACCCCAGGGTAACAGCAGTTTGCAAGCCCATACCACGTCATCCAAACCGGTGGACTATAAGGTTAGTCCCAACATCTAAACGTAAGGCGTATGTGCGTGTTTGTTTTTGCCAACATTTGACAGTGTCCTTCACAAAGAATTTACATGATGATTTCGTGAGTCCTGGAAGCCAATTGTCATTTCCTCAACAATTTCTTACCATGACGTTTTACCCGAAATTAAAAGTTTTCAGGGATGGGACAGGTACGTAGATGTTGTATGCAAAATTAAGCACTTAATGAATTCATTCGTCATTCAAGTTTTTTGTCAGTTGCAAAATAAAAATAATAAAGGTTGAATCCCTTTAAATATGAATTTAACTTATTTGTATCGTTCTTTTAAATAAACTACCATGGTAGTCATGCCAATGAACAATAAATAGCCATATATTTAAGCGTTTTATGATGATCATGGCTAGGACCAATTAAAAGTGGTCAAATGGGACCATACTTTGGTCATATTGACCAAAAAATTGGTCAGTAAATTTGACCAGGCAGAATATTGGTCAAATATTTTGACCAAGTGTACTTGGTCAAATTTGACAAGTTGGTTCGGTGCATAGTTAACCAGGGACCTTGGTCAAATTTTGACCATATTTTGGTCAAATTTGAGCAAACCTTTTTTACAGTGCAATTTGACTGTTATAAAGACTAAAATTGCTTCAATCTTTATATCAAGACTACAACAACATTAAAAGATCTTTATGATCTATGGATGCATAGCAATCTGTATACTGATCAAAATAGCTTTAAATTCTTAGCATATCAGTTTTTGTTCATTTTGAAAACAGCATTACGTTTAGGAGCTTTTTCACTATATGGAAACAGTCCGCTGTCTGCCCAGTCCAGCATCACAACAATCTAAATTATTAGAAGCCTATTCTAGCAAAGAATTTCATAGAAGGTATTGTAAGCACTCAAAGTTACTACAACTTTTTCAAAAGAATAATGCTAAAGAATTGAAGAAATATACATAAGAAAATACCAAGGGCACCATTACATCACAAACTAGAAATATAGAACTCTGCATAGCGCATACCTCTTCATTCGCCACCGGAATGCAATCTACCTCAGAAATCCTTGATCTACCAAGTTTCAAGCCTAAACAATCAATCTCTCACTGTTGATCTGTATTGCCATTTACATTCTAAACACTTGAGGATCATCACTTGTGATCATTGTTTTTAGTGTAATTCATTCATTGTTTGAGCTCTATACAAGGTACAGTAAATTCAAATTCTATCATTTTCATTCAAGGCAGAAACCAATTGTTTCGATTTCATTAATACCAGAGACCACTTTACTTGATTTTCTTTAAGTGCAAAAAAAAATCATTATATGGCTGTTCTTTCTTGACATGAGCTCATTGTTCAGCACATTTCATTAGAAAGTTGAACTAAGTGTTGATAAATCGTGCCTTAAAATATCCCCAGCACTCTATTTTTTTCCTTCCCTGTTCCAATATGTCCTAAATTTTATGGCTTCTTCCTAAAACAGAAAAATCCAAATCCAGTCATCAGTTTTACATATATCTTGATTACAGACAAAATGTCCGCACCCCATTTGAGCTCTTCCCCTGTTTCAAAATCGCTCAAAATTTTAATCTCTTCTTCCTTAAGCAGGACCAAAACCAAACACCAAAATTAATCAAAATCCAGTGTCTACTTCTTGAGATTTGATGACAAAAAAACTAACTCCAAAATATCCCAACCCCTCCCTTTTTGTCCTTTCTCTACACCAATACGTTCTAAATTTAAACCAAGTCTTTCTAAAGCAGTAACAAAACCACACATCAAATTTGATCAGAATCCAATCATCAGTTTGTGAGATATCTTGATGACAATCACACAGACAAACAAACAAACAAATGAAGGTGAAACATAAAATTACCTTAAGCTATACAAGTTTATATATCAATGTCTAAAAATTAAAAAAGCTGTAAAACGGTCAATTTCTTTATTGAATTTGTGTGAATTTTTAAACACATTATTAATCAATTTAGTTAACGTGGCCTTTTAAATGTTCATACACCTGCAAAATATCAAAATGGAAATTTTGTTTCCATCTACAGTGGATTATAAACTTATTCAGCTAGTATTCTTCAACAATACATGAAAGTTTTTTTGATACAAATCGCATCAATCCCTAATGTACTTAGAATGATCCTCTGAGTACCTTCAGTAATGGGTTATCCTAGCCCCAAACGTCCACTTCATTCTAATGACCACTGCTGGTCTACCCTTCAATATATTCTTTGGGGCTGTATTGGTGTTTCATGAGCATTACCGCATTCCATAGGTTAGGAAGAATCAGCATCTTTTAAAAAAACAAAGAATTGAAAATAAATGAATAATGATTAGAACAAATCATCAAAGTTTATGGACGTGTAGAGGCAAGATTACCTAAATTGCTTAAGAATATATTAAAACCCTTATAGGAGTAAATAGTATCATCAAGATTGCTTAGATGTTAACCATTATACAGCGTTTCGGAATCTGTCTTCGATTTGCATATTTATGCATTGTTTTTATATTACTGGGCTACCATGGAATTTTCTTTTGAAATTTGTAAATCCTTTTGCTTGATTAAATGCGTATCGTAATTCTTTGAAGTGGTGTAACATATTTTAATAAAAATTGTTTATGAGTCTTTACCATGTATCCAAGAAAATAAACTTTTCCATCACTTTCAGTAACTAGGATTTAGAAAATATGTACAAGTCTCTTACCATGATAAAACTATTTGGGGGAAGGGGGGGGGTCGTACAATTTGTTTTATTCTAAATTTGGGTTTTCTGTAATGGATTGAGAACATACTAAATAAAAGACGACAGTTTTACAAAAATTAAAGCAAATTTCGTTAAAATAAACAACCTATCCTGAAAATTAATGAAAATTTCTTAAAATGAAGACAATTTTCCAAAATTGAATTTTACAAAAAGGAAGCAAATTTACCGAAAATTCATGAAAATTTCCCAAAAATGAAGACAAGTTCACGGAAATTAAGAAAATTTCACAAGGGTTGATGTAAATTTCCCCAAAACGAAGAAAATATCCGGAAAATTAAGGAAACTTTCTGAAATTTGAAGCAAATTTCGTGAAAACTAAAAACAATTTCCGGAAAATGAGAAAAATTGAAGCAAATTTTATGACAATTGAAGGTGATTTCGAAATTGAAGATTTTCGGAAGAAAAGATGCTATGATAGAATCTAATTCTTCAAAATCAATTCGTTAGACCTTGTCATACTGCGGATATGGTTTTCAGTTGATGGCTGCTCACCCATGCAACTTTTAGTATAAGTTTCCCCCCTCTCTTGCCAGACCCTCCAGCATCTTGTGTCACCCACTACATAGATGTAAATCCTTCGCAAGTCTGCACGGCTTGAAATGGCCTGAATGACATACTGTACATGCTTGCCTACCATCATAAGCTAGGAGGATATATGTGGCATGTGAAATGTAAATATATATAAATATGTATATATATGTATATATATATATATATATATATATATATATATATATATATATATATATATATATATATATATATATATATATATATATATATATATATATATATATATATATATATATATATATATATATATAATATATATAAATATATATGTATACTATTATGTATATATGTCTTTAATACCTGTATCTTTCCATACCATTCTGAAAATTCTAAGTTGTCCAAGATAATCCAGTAGAGTACCAATATATATATATATATATATATATATATATATATATATATATATATATATATATATATATATATATATATATATATATATATATATATATATATATATATATATATATATATATATATATATATATATATATATATATAACTCTTTTATATATATATATATATATATATATATTCACACATTCGCCATGCCAGTTCACTTGAACAGTTCAAAACACGTCTCAAGACTTTTCTTTGTTAATCATGTATTACTTATTGAACTTTGAGGCAGCATTCTGGGCGCTTTGTATCCTATGGAAAAGGCGCCTACTACAAATGAACATGGATGGATGAATGGATATATATATATATATATATATATATATATATATATATATATATATGTATATATATATATATATATATATATATATATATATATATATATATATATATATATATATATATATATATATATATATATATATATATATATATATATATATATATATATATATGTGTGTGTATATGTATATATATATATATCTGCTATAAACCCTTTAATATATCATTGAATTGATAATCTATGCTTTTGTCAATCATGAAAAAGGTAATAATATGGCGAAAGTGATCTATTTTTGACTTTGTAGCTCAACCTCTTGACCGCCTTCATTGATAATGAAGTGCTTAATAGTCCACCATTGATCAGTATGTGAGGATTTAAAATTGTCCTACTCTAAGGGCCGGTCATGAAAGGGATGTTTTTTTTACTGTAGCTCAAGCAGGCCTATAAATAAATCCTGAATTCATGTTATGTAGAAAGTCTATTCGCAGATATGTATTGCAATGGAGATGAACACGTGAACAAGTACATACCTGAAACATTCCTAAATTAAAGTTGGAATGGTTCCTGCAGTCCAGCATGGAGTCAAAATACTTTTCTATCGATGCAATTTGCTGCCAAAGAGAAAAGTTGTATTCTGTTTTAAGTTGCAGTACAATGACTCAATACTTTTATTCCGCTTGAGAGGTGTAATTGGTTAATTCTTATCATAAAATTGAAGAATTAAGTAAAACTAAAGAGAAATTAGGTAAAATAAAAACATTTTGGTTAAGTTATAGAAAAAAATGATATTTTCCAGAAATATACAAAACTAACCAAAAAATGAAGAAAAGTTTCCTAATTTTGAAACAAAATACTCCCAAATGAAGCAAATTTCCTGAATAGTGAAGAATTTTTTTAGAAAATAATGAAAATTAAACCGAAAATTGAAGACAACCGCAGTAAGATATCAAAGAAATCAAAAGGTTTTCCCAGAAATTGAAGAAAATTTCCCGAAAATCAAAGAAAATGAAAGAATTTTCCTGAGAACTTAAAAAACTTTCCTAAAAGTTATGGAAAATTGTACGAAAATGAAGGAAAAGAAGGATCAAGCTTACAACCCTTACACGGTCCTACAGTATAAAACCTGCGTAGTCGATATGAAATTCTTACTGTTTCGCAAGTAATATTTTGCTAAACGTAATCAAATTGAAGTGTTTGCAACAACATCTACCTTTTTTTGTACATCTAATGGAAATATAAAGTTGTATCTATCAATGTTCAAGTCTCTGTCGCTTGACGTTTAGTCGACAGGCCTACTGTATGTGAATTAAATAGTTCATTCACGCAATTCCATTTGCATTTTGGAAGAAATTGTGAACATTTTGCTAGCTTATTTTAAAAGTTTTAATATGCTAAAAGTACGGCTTCGCATATGGACACAATAATTACAATTTAGCTCTAATTTGTCATTTTTTCTATATATAAAATAAATCATAGAACTTTCAACTGTTTGATTAACCCAGTCGATTACGGCTTCATCTTTTGAGTGAGAGGTCATGAGTTCGAATCTCACCAAGTCTTTTTCATATTTTTGTCTTCCTTTGTTTCTCTCATTTAAATTTGTGTTACTCGCGGAACAATAAAATGTTCTTGTCAGAGACGAGGCGGTCAAGCTACTGTTTAAATTGCATCTGGCGTAAGCTGAATTTGGTACCCGGCAAGCCCCGAAAACTCGGTTCATGTCAAGTGCAAAGTAACACATCCAGAATCGTCTCATTTTGTTGCCATTGATAAACGACTTTTAGTTTGAGAATTTATATTACTGCATTCTCCAACTACACAACGGTGCGGCGATTTGTTTAATATTTGCTTGGAAAAAGAACAGACAGAGATGCTATCAATACTACTTGTGAAATTTCAATGACGGCCACACTTATTCCCGAAGTAAGGAATCTCTTCTATGATTCTAGGTTTCGAATTCTTGGATTAATTACGCTTGAAATGTGAAAAGTGTGTGGCGATATGATTCAGGTTTTTAGGTTCCTATCTGGTAGTGATGCCTTGACTTCCTGTTATTTCTTGCATGTTTCAGCTAATCATCATATAACATGTGGTAGCAGCTTGAAGTTGATGAAAGAATTATCACAGATAGATATTCGGCGTTTTAGTATTTTGCACAGAGTTGTTAATAAGTGGAATAGTATTCCTGAGTGGGTAGTTAGCTCCAATTCTGTTCGAATTTTCAAGGTCAACATTGACAAGTTTTTCTACTAGCTCTGGGCGTCTTTGATTTTTTGTGTGAGGTATTGGTGGTAATAGGTTGGGCTTTTTATGGGGTGACTTACCCTTTTAAGCCTGTAATCTTGTTATCTTAGGTTATGTAATACGTGGCATTGATTCCATGCAGTCGTTCCCAAAATGACGTCATTGCGTACTAAGCCTTAATATGTTTTTTTGCGTCAAAGGGACGAAAAATGCATTTTTCTTTTGCGATTTTCGCGCAACTGATGGGGTTTTGTGCAGAAAAAGTAAAAAAAATTCAAATCAAATAATCCAAATAACCCAATCAACTCAAGATCCAACCCCATGGCAGGACCACTTTAAAATTGATAAAATGTGAAACTAAAACAACAAAATTGGCAATAGGTAACAGTGCTAGGAGACTAAGCCTAACGTTAGGACCAAAATAAAATATGTTTTCGGTTGCCGACTTACACTCAATGTAGTGACAACATTTGTTGCCTAGCCTACGGTTATCGTTAAATTTAACAACAAGCGACATGCCCATGCTTGTGGTGCAAAACAATACACAAAGTTCTCACACTTGAAGGAAGTTGTTTGTATGAAAAACAGTTTTATAGAGTTCCTACATGCGATACTATCCTAGCAATGTCAATATCCGTACAAATGTCAATATCATTATTTCATGTAAGAACAGTTAAGACGTCATCGTTTATTTTTTGATAATGTTCCAATTGTTCACAATGATCTTAACCCATGTTTAAAAAAAACAAGAATCTGTCTCGACTATCAGTGTTAAGTTTATTTTTACAGAACCCTTTTCCACGATGCTGGTGGCATCCAACTAATCCCTCAAAATTGTATTGTTATATTTTTCAAAATCAAATCATATATATGTATTTGCACAATACTCATAGCAGGCTCCGTAAACTTTCATGAAGTATAATTATGATAAAGATTTTAAGGAGATCATAAATTATCCATATTCAAGTCCGCTTGATACCCTGATACCCCTAGTTCGGCTACACGGAGTGTTTAATAAGTATAATTTTAATTGATTCCCCTCGATACTCCCTGTTTTGGCTCCATTGCTTCCGCGGAATGAGAATAAATTATGTTGGAGAATATTTTATAAGTCTAGTAGGTTTTCCCTGGTGTGGCTCCGCAGACTTTTGGAATGTAAATATCCAAAGGCCCATTCATAATCTTATGAATTTGCCCTGAAGTGGCTCCGCGGCTTGCCACATGAATTTGTATTTTGAGAACCACCCATAGATCAATTTGGCATATACCAGTAGCGTTTCCTTTAAGGATTTATTGATATTGTTTCGTAGAATTTTGAGTGTGGAGCCAGCTGCACAGAGTTGCGGAGTATTCTGCAATTAAGTTAAATATCATCTCATCAAGTTAAGCTTAAGTTTGTTACAACTTCGTGAAAGCCTTACATTTTTTTTTAATGCCTTAAAGGCAGATTAAAATTTCTTTTACAATTATTTTTCAGTAGATTTAGGCCTATAGGAACCTTCTAAAAAGTGTTAATGTTACAAGAATTGTTATTAAGATGAACATGGTATAACAATCTACTACAGTTGTGGCTAAAATGCTAAGTGTTTCTAGCACGTGTAGAAACTCTTTGGTTAACCCAGCACAGTGTCCAAATTCATTAGGTCAAGGTCGCCTTGATTTGATCAATTTACCCAAAATAAAAAGCAGAATACGAGAAAATTAAAGTTGCAATGCCTGCGAGTGCTAAATAGCCTAAATGCTATTGCGTTCGCCAGTACCTTTCCAGAAAAGCGTTTCAAAGACAAACACTTAGGAAATAGCCTTAACGCATCCTGACGTGGTAAAATTAAGATCCTATACATAAAAAATGACACTAGGCGTACTGGGAATCAATGCTGACGAAGCTGGGCATAAATTTAAGAAACAAATTTCACTCACCAGTGCATCTAAAGTGTTTCGGCAGCATAATCTTTCTTAACTGCGATAAATCTGTTTTCATTTCGGATCCGATTCACGGGAGTTTGCAACTCTACTGGTTTTGAGGATGACGGACCGGTCGGACTGCCAGATCATTGTGGTCATTTCATTTCAACCAATAAAAATACGTATATGATCTGACCACGCACTATGGTCAGTGGTATGACTATGTGACTGTGAGATATTTGACTACACTATGGTCAGATCGGAACAAATTTGAGCTGGCAAGTACAATTGTCAGATATTTGACCACTCTTTTCTAGAGTGTCTTGGATAGCCTACAAAATGCTTACTTTTAAATACGTATTCAATCTGTCAAAAAAGGCATTTTCTTACAACAGTATGAAATAACAAATATTCGGGATATACTTTGATTACCGCATTTTAATTTTTAAGTATGACATACGTTGTAATAAAATGATAAGCAACTTTTTTTTTTAGAATATTACTTAAGATAATTTAAAGATATTTCTGAGATATTTGATTGGCTGTAATATGTTCTATGTACACGTACTTTCAATACTTTATCAAGTCTTTATTCCTTTCTTTTTATGAAGAAGAATAAGGACCTCAATGGTAATTTTGTCAGTTACGAACTATCGCCGTAGTGCAGCTCAGCGCAAAGCGAGAATCACACTGTATGGGGTCCACACACCCTCTGAAAATCCTCTCTGATACAGTCAAGGGGGAGGCTCCCTTAGAATCTCAGCCGGATAACCCTTTTCCGATGTAATGATATAAAAATTGTACAATTCTACACATGTTTGAATGAGCAATCATAATTCCAATTCAATGAAATTAGTAAATATGCGTGTGAAAAGAACATTTTATTACAAATCTTGTGTAGTTTGTATATAATTTTGCTTAAAAAGTTACTAAAATCACTCACACCCGCAAGCCACGACCTTTTAAACATAGACCTATATAACTGCCGATAAATTGCTCTCTTTTATATTTGTCCCCACTATTAGCATTTGCCCACCTATTTTTGTCCCTGAAAAATCTTTTTACATTCATCAAAATTTAATGTATCAAAATAAAAAAAGAAATTGTACCTGTATTCAAATAATTATGTTGGAAATATTGATACATTATTAGGGAAATACGAAATCCCACTGGGTGATATTTATCAACCTTTATACAACAACTATTTTGAAATCTGCGAAAATTGTCCCTTTTCATTAAAATGTCATCAAATATTAAAACACTATTCCTTTTCAAAGAGCATGTTAATGATAGGTACAATAAATATGACCCTATGGAAAAACGAGATTTTTACGTGTTCACGCGCGCACATACACATTCGTTTTCTACTTTTCATACTCAAATGTTATGGCCCTATATTGGATTTTTTGTCGCAATGAAGCTTTCACTTCTAAGCTAACTACCGATTTCTCCCGTTTAAATTATTAAGAAAACTTGTGCGAGCCACTCCAATTTGTACAGTAGAGCACACGTGGCTTGCATCAAGGGAAATACTTTCAATGGAGATTTCTTGTAAGAATTGGCAGATAACTATTACCTTTTTCGTTGTTTCACCAACAAAAGTCGCATGAAATTTCTAAAGACCACGTTTTGCTTTTCAATTTATTTGAGACGCCAATTATAACCTTACATCGGGCCCTCTTTAAGCTTCAGTGAAATAGATAGACTTTTTTTCTATAGGATAAAGACATCAACTGACATAAGTGCTCCTCATCGCCCTTGTTTTAGCAATACAATAAAGCCGCCGTTTCTTCTTCATTTGTAGCTAGAATCAAAATTTCAGCATGCCAACGTTGTGCCCGACATCTACGACATTGCTACTCGCAGCGCCTTTACTGAATATCTCTTAAATGATATAAACGCTGTCTCCACATAAACCATTCCCAAAATAAATTCAGTACGTACAGTGAATGTATAGTTGTACACTGTATATATGGATTGTGAGGGCGTAAATTTTCGGTGGCCTTGAAATGTTCGATTTCGTAACATGTAGAAAAATCAAACATCATTGATGTAAGGGCGCGATTTTTTTATGAGGGCTAAAGCCCCCAGCATCCATCCAACCCTGAAATATTATGATATACAACTAAAAGATTTGTATGTCTAAATGACAATTTGTAATTACTGACGTCATTGCGAATTTTTTGGGACTATAGCGCTTCTTTAAATAAATGACTTGTCGGTGAAACATGCTCAACATACTGTAGGCCTACAGCAGTGAAATGTACAATTTAAAAATTACTTTTGTGATGCATTTGTGATGAAACAAATTAAATCAGCTTCGAAAAGTGATCTAAGAAGTTTAACAAAATAAAATAAATCGGCATTTTGGTCTCTTTTTTCTGAAAACAATAATGGATGGAAAAGGTGAGCAAGATTATCAGCGTAACACCCCAACAGAAAAGAACACTATTTTTCGCATACCTTGTTTTGGTAGAAGTGAGATGAGGAACATTATCTGCAGCAACACAGTGACAAACTTCATTCTCAATCAATGCTGGAATCTGTTTGTATTCAATAATCATGAGCAGGAGACTTGGCTAATATTGCTTTAGTCTCAAGACAATATTGAATTTTTTTGTTTGTTTTAATGTGACGGACATTTTGTCTTCCTAAATCTATAGTCCAATTTTGAATTAAAGTAATCTTAACCAATAGGGATAGCCAAGAACATAAGCACCGCCCATTATATGGTTCGAAGAGTTCATGTGTACCATGTAATATTCAAATTGATCTAAAATGCAAGAAGTAATTTTCATTTTCATTTTGAGTATTTACATCCACTTCTATGTAACAATGATCAAAATGTTTAGGTATTTTTTATTATCTTTATTGTTTATTAATGATGTGTGACGTGTGGAAACTAGATTTTCACAATGACAAACTGAAAGATTTGTAAGTTTTGCGATATAGCTTGAAAAGCTTACAGGATATGCAATTTGCACATGAGTAACGGGGTGGAAAAGGACTGGGGATTCAGCATATATATAGAATAATGCTGTTTAACCTAGGACGCAAATTACCGTAAGTAGTGGATATTTAATGCAGGGCGTGTGTTTTTAAGGGGTTTAAGCCCCCCAAGACATTGAGGGTCAGTTTCAGAATAGGGATAATATAGGCGTAGATAGTTAGCCCCCCATCCCCACACCCATGTGTTATATTATACTTTCATAGCTGCCTAGATTCCGTTTTACTACTTTGTTGACATATCCCATAGTTTTTAAGTCACAAAATCACAGGACAAAATAAGAAAGAATACATAAAGACTATCAGGAATCTGAGACTATGACATTACAAGTAGTCTGATTCCAGTCGTTTCTTTATACACAAATGATACCACATTTTAAACTTAGATATCTCCTTAACGGAATAATATTTGTGAATGCTTTCTGCACTATTTTGTTTCCTTTGAAGTCCTCTTTGGTATACAATGAACTTTCCTAACCTTGAACTAATCCTTTAACCTTCTATTACATAATACTTGATTCTGACAGGCTTTTTGTTTTGCTTCCATGCGATCCACATCAGGAACCTATGATGGCATGTGTGTATATACATGTGTATCTGTTTGTGTGTGTATGTATGCAGGGCTAGATTTAAGCATGGGACACATGGGCAAGTGCCCAGGACCGGAACAAATACGAACCTCCACAAACAAGTTCCCTCTTGTGGGACATGGACCACTGTTCAGAATTGGAAATGTGTTATTTTTCCTGTAGTTCATGCTAGAAATTTAGGCTATGCAGTGGCGTATCATTAGGACCAGAGGCTCTTCATTGACCTCGGCGATTGCTAAGATGAGGATCTTTTCTGATCGCCTTCCCCGCGTAATGACGCCTTTCTCGGGCCTCGTCAGTTAGAAGGGCCCATTTTGCAGGATGCCGGGCAGGCAGACAGGCAGGATGCCAGGCAGGCAGGCAAAATGTCAGGCAAGCAGGATGCCAGCCAGGCAGACAGGCAGAATGCCAGCCAGAAAGGATGCCAGGCAGGCAGGTAGAATGCCAGGAAGGCAGGCAGGATGCCAGAATGGCAAGCAGACAAGCAGGCAGGATGCCAGGCAAGCAGGATGCCAGACAGGCAGGTTGCCAGGCAGGCAGGCAGGATGCCAGAACGCCAGGCAGGCAGGCAGGATTCCAGGATGCCAGGCAGGCAGGCAGACAAGATGCCAGGCAGGTATCCTGTCAGGCAGGCAGGCATCCTGCCAGGCAGGCGGGAATCCTGCCAGGCAGGCATCCTGCCAGGCTGGAAGGCATCCTGTCAGGCAGGCAGTATGCCAGGCAGGTAGGATGCCATACAAGCAGGAAAGATGCCAGGATGCCAGGCAGGTAGGCAGGATTCCAAAATGCCAGGCAGGCAGGCAGGGTGCCAGGCAGGCAGGATGACAGGCAAGCAGGAAAGCTGCCAGGATGCCAGGCAGGTAGGCAGGATTCCAAAATGCCAGGCAGGCAGGCAGGGTGTCAGGCAGGCAGGATGACAGGCAAGCAGGAAAGATGCCAGAATGCCAGGCAGGTAGGCAGGATTCCAGGATGCCAGGCAGGCAGGCAGGCAGGATTCCAAGATGCCAGGCAGGTCGGCAGGATTCCAGGATGCTAGGCAAGCAGCATGCCAGGCAGGCAGGCAGGATGCCAGGCAAGCAGGATGCCAGGCAGGCAGGATGTCAGACAGGCGGGATGCCAGGCAAGCAGGATGCCAGGCAGGCAGGATACCTTGCAGGCAGGATGCCAGGCAGGCAGAATGCAAGGCAGGCAGTATGTCAGACTGGCGGGATGCCAGAGAGGCGGGATTCCAGGCAGGCGGGATGCCAGGCAGGTGGGATTTCAGGCAGGCAGAATGCCAGGTAGGGAGGGTGCCAGGCAGGCAGGAGACCAGGCAGGATGCCAGGCAGGATGTCAGGCAAGCAGGAAGGATGCTAGAATGCCAGGCAGGTAGGCATCCGCTCAGGCAGGAAGGCATCCTATTAGGCAGGCAGGCATCCTGTCAGGCAGGAATACATCCTCTCAGGAAAGCAGAATGCAAGGCAGGCAAAATACCAGACAGGCAGAATGCCAGGCAGGCAGGCAGGCAGGCAAGATGTTAGACAGGCAGGGTGCCAGGCAAAATACGAGGCAAGCAGGATGCCAGGCAGGCAGAATGCAGGGCAGGCAGGATGCCAGGCAGGCTGTATGCCATGCAACAGGATGCCAGGCAGGTATCCTGTTAGGCAGGCAGGTATCCTGTTAGGCAGACAGGCAGCCCGCCAGGCAGAAAGGCATCCTGTCAAGCAAGGAGTATGTTAGGCAGGATGCCAGGCAGGTAGGCAGAAATCCAGGATGTTAGGTAAGCAGGCAAGATTCTAAAATGCCAGGCAGGTCGGCAGGATTCCAGGATGCCAGGCAGGCCGGCAGCAAGCCAGGATGCCAGGCAGGCAGGATGCCAGGCAGGCAGGATGCCAGGCAGGCAGGAAAGATGCCAGGATGCCTGGCAGGTAGGCAGGATTCCAGGATGCCAGGCAGGCAGGCAGGATGCCAGGATGCCAGAGAGGCAGGCAGGATGCCAGGATGTCAGGCAGGTAGGCAGGACTCCAGGATGCCATACAGGCAGGATGCCAGGCAGGCTGTATGCCATGCAAGCAGGATGCCAGGCATGTATCCTGTCAGGGAGGCAGGCATCCTGCCTTGCAGGCAGGCATCCTGCCAGGCAGGAAAGCATCCTGTCAGGCAGGCAGTGTGCCAGGCAGGCAGGCAGGATGCCAGGCAGGCAGGATGCCAGGCAGGTAGGATTCCAGGCAGGCATGATGCCAGGCAGGTATATTGTCATTCAGGCCGGATGCCAGGCTAGCAGGATGCTAGGCAGGCAGAAATCCAAGCAGGCAGCATGCCAGGCAGGCAGAATACCAGGCAGGCTGGATGCCAGGCAGGCGGGATGCCAAAATGCCAGGCAGGCAGGCAGGATGCCAGGCAGACAGGATGACAGGCAAGCAGGAAAGATTCCAGAATGCCAGGCAGGTCGCCAGGATTCCAGGATGTCAGGCAGGCAGGCAGGCAGGATGCCAGGATGCTAGGCAGGTAGGATGCCAGTCAGGCAGGATGCCAGGCAGGCAGGATGCCAGGCAGGCAGGATGCCAGGCAATCAGGATGCCAGTCAGGCCGGATGCCAGGCAAGCAGGATGCCAGGCAGGCAGGATGCCAGGCAGGCAGAATGCCAGGCAGGCATGAAAGATGCCAGAATGCCAGGCAGGTAGGCAGGATTCCAGGATGCCAGGCAGGCAGGCAGGCAAGCAGGCAAGCAGGCAGGCAGGATGCCAGGCAGGTATCCTGTCAGGCAGACAGGCATCCTGCCATGTAAGCGGGAATCCTGTCAGGCAGGCATCCTGCCAGGTTGGAAGGCATCCTGTCAGGCAGGCAGTATGCCAGGCAGGCAGGATGCCATGCAAGCAGGAAAGATGCCAGGATGCCAGGCAGGTAGGCAGGTTCCAAAATTCCAGGCAGGCAAGGTGCCAGGCAGGCCTGATGACAGGCAAGGAGGAAAGATGCCAGGATGCCAGGCAGGTAGGCAGGATTCCAAGATGCCAGGCAGGCAGGCAGGCAGGATTCCAAGATGCCAGGCAGATCGGCAGGATCCCAGGATGCTAGGCAAGCAGCATGCCAGGCAGGCAGGATGCCAGGCAATCAGAAGGCCAGGCAGGCAGGATGTCAGACAGGCGGGATGCCAGGCAAGCAGGATGCCAGGCAGGCACAATGCAAGGCAGGCAGCATGTCAGACTGGCGGGATGCCAGAGAGGCGGGATGCCAGGCAGGCGGGATGCCAGGCAGGTGGGATTTCAGGCAGGCAGAATGCCAGGTAGGGAGGGTGCCAGGCAGGCAGGAGACCAGGCAGGATGCCAGGCAGGATGTCAGGCAAGCAGGAAGGATGATAGAATGCCAGGCAGGTAGGCATCTGCTCAGGCAGGAAGGCATCCTATTAGGCAGGCAGGCATCCTGTCAGGCAGGAAGACATCCTCTCAGGAAAGCAGAATGCAAGGCAGGCAAAATACCAGACAGGCAGAATGCCAGGCAGGCAGGCAGGCAGGCAAGATGTTAGACAGGTAGGGTGCCATGCAAAATACGAGGCAAGCAGGATGCCAGGCAGGCAGAATGCCGGGCAGGCAGGATGCCAGGCAGGCTGTATGCCATGCAACAGGATGCCAGACAGGTATCCTGTCAGGTAGGCAAGTATCCTGTTAGGCAGACAGGCAGCCCGCCAGGCAGAAAGGCATCCTGTCAAGCAAGGAGTATGTTAGGCAGGATGCCAGGCAGGTAGGCAGAAATCCAGGATGTTAGGTAAGCAGGCAAGATTCTAAAATGCCAGGCAGGTCGGCAGGATTCCAGGATGCCAGGCAGGCCGGCAGCAAGCCAGGATGCCAGGCAGGCAGGATGCCAGGCAGGCAGGAAAGATGCCAGGATGCCAGACAGGCAGGCAGGATGCCAGGATGTCAGGAAGGTAGGCAGGACTCCAGGATGCCAGACAGGCAGGATGCCAGGCAGGCTGTATGCCATGCAAGCAGGATGCCAGGCATGTATCCTGTCAGGGAGGCAAGCATCCTGCCATGCAGGCAGGCATTCTGCCAGGCAGGAAAGCATCCTGTCAGGCACGCAGTATGCCAGGCAGGCAGGCTGGATGCCAGGCAGGCGGGATGCCAAAATGCCAGGCAGGATGCCAGGCAGACAGGATGACAGGCAAGCAGGAAAGATTCCAGGATGCCAGGCAGGTAGGCAGGATTCCAGGATGCCAGGCAGACAGCCAGGATGCCAGGCAGGTCGCCAGGATTCCAGGATGTCAGGCAGGCAGGCAGGATGCCAGGATGCTAGGCAGGTAGGATGCCAGTCAGGCAGGATGCCAGGCAGGCAGGATGCCAGGCAGGCAGGATGCCAGGCAATCAGGATGCCAGTCAGGCCGGATGCCAGGCAAGCAGGATGCCAGGCAGGCAGGATGCCAGGCAGGCCGGCAGAATGCCAAGATGCCAGGCAGGCAGGATGCCTGGCAGGCAGGAAAGATGCCAGAATGCCAGGCAGGTAGGCAGGATTCCAGGATTCCAGGCAGGCAGGCAGGCAAGCAGGCAAGCAGGCAGGCAGGATGCCAGGCAGGTATCCTGTCAGGCAGGCAGGCATCCTGCCATGTAAGCGGGAATCCTGTCAGGCAGGCATCCTGCCAGGTTGGAAGGCATCCTGTCAGGCAGGCAGTATGCCAGGCAGGCAGGATGCCATGCAAGCAGGAAAGATGCCAGGATGCCAGGCAGGTAGGCAGGATTCCAAAATGCCAGGCAGGCAAGGTGCCAGGCAGGCCTGATGACAGGCAAGCAGGAAAGATGCCAGGATGCCAGGCAGGTAGGCAGGATTCCAAGATGCCAGGCAGGCAGGATTCCAAGATGCCAGGCAGGCCGGCAGGATTCCAGGATGCCAAGCAGGCTGGCAGGAAGCCAGGATGCCAGGCAGGCAGGATGTCAGGTAGGCAACAAAGATGCCAGGATACCAGGCAGGTAGGCAGGATTCCAGGATGCCAGGCAGGCAGGCAGGATGCCAGGATGTCAGATAGGCAGGCAGGATGCCAGGCAGGCAGGATGCCAGGCAGGTAGGCAGGATTCCAGGATGCCATACAGGCAGGATGCCAGGCAGGCTGTCTGCCATGCAAGCAGGATGCCAGGCATGTATCCTGTTAGGGAGGCAGCCATCCTGCCATGCAGGCAGGCAACCTGCCAGGCAGGAAGGTATCCTGTCAGGCAGGCAGTTTGCCAGGCATGCAGGATGCCACGCAGACAGGATGCCAGGCAGGCAGGATGCCAGTCAGGCCAAATGCCAGGCAAGCAGGATGCCAGGCTGGCAGGATGCCAGACAGGCAGGATGCCAGGCAGGTTGTATGCCATGCAAGCAGGATGCCAGGCAGGTATCCTGTCAGGCAGGTAGGCATTCTGTCATGCAGGCAGTATGCCAGGCAGGCATGCAGGATTCCAAGATGCCAGGTAGGTCGGCAGGAAGCAACCAGCTTCCATGCATTATCATGTACTTATATTATCTGTTATCTGCGCGTTAGTTATTAACCCTTCATTCATTAACCCTTTATTTTTCAACTGCTTTAATACAATGCTCATAGCAAGTTTACTAAAAATTACAAGTTGAATAAAAAGCTTTTTTCTATTATTTTCCTCTTACATGTGCGCACGGGACTATTTTTACTGGGAGGGCTGAGCACCTTAGCCCGAAAAATCGCAGAAATTCATATATGTTTGCAGTGGCGTAGCTATACAAATTTCAGGGGGAAAAACCATAAATAAATCCAAGATGGATGGTATATAACCGAAGTTTAAGAAACTAATCTCTTTCATTAGGATTACCAAAACAATGAAATATACTGAATATTATGTTGTGCAAATGTTCCGACTTTTTGGAAATTTTCAGGGAGCAATTACCACGCTGCCTCCGCTCCCACTCCACTTAAGCTACGCCACTGTATATTTGTACATGCATGCAAAAACTGAAGGGTCGTGGTGCTGGTGCGTTACTTTCCTTATCAGATAATTCTTACGTATTACTGAAGTAGCCAATCCTGTCAGCAACAAAATTTTGAAACAATTTATTCTCGCTATGCATACATCATGAAGTAAAACTTAATGATAAACACGAAAACATCTGTCCAATATGGATACTATTTCAAAAAGTTTAAATCTTAAATTTCAATTCTCTTGTTTCTGATTACTTAATGCAATTGCCCGAAAAAGTTGCGTATAGGCCTATGTTGCCCGAATGCGACGGAGATGCAGCCTCCTAACCCCCTCCCCCTTGTCCCTCCCGTCCCGTGCACTTGTGCCTTGAATTGGTAAACGTGATAAAAGAAAAAAATCTGGGTACATGGAATCTTTTTGCAACATTAACATGGAACATTATCTTATCATTCTCTAAATATATTAGACAGTCTGCGAATATAATGATTGCTGATACGATGCAGATGACGAAACTATGATGATGTGTGTGCACTTTTACAACATTATACTTCTACACATGCATTGTAAGCCATCTAGCCATAGAGAGACTTGTTCAGGTGTTCAAATGCAAGACTTTTTTTATTGCAACATAACCTTTGGCTTACATGCAGATTTGTTGCTTTTTGAGCACGAATATATGTAATGGAGGTTATTTTGTATAAGTCAGAAGTACAAACACACATATTTAAACGTATACAATCATTTGTCAAATGATCGTTTAAGTTTTAACTTTTAACAGGAACGGTTCGTTTCATGTCCTGTTTTTAATATTTATTGCTTGTGTAGAGCTTTATCTGCTTATTTAAACTTTTTGTTTAAATAAATATAGAATATTTATTTATTTACCCAAAACTTCATTGATTATTTATAACGGTTCTCAGCATTGTAGAACGCCTTTAAATACTTCTTTGAACTAGACAATGCGCCATATAAATTCCATGTATCATATTATATTATTATGTGGAGATTTGGCGTTGTATAATAAAACTTGAGTTCACAGTGCTTTCAAACGTTCTTTATGTGATTATTAATCATTTTTGTGATAATTTGTTTCAATTGTATGAAATCTTTATTTGTTTACCCAAAACTGCCGTTTGTTATCTATAACGGTTTTCAGTTTAGAATCATTATATAAAACTTGACTTTGTTGCTTTCCAATACTTCTTTACTTGGTTTAGTAACCTCCTGCTTTAACTTATTGCCTTGTTAGCTTGTTGTAAAATTGTTTGACTCAATAGATTCAAATATAGACATGATAGTAAACATTACAATTTCTATGGCTATGTAAATGTCGTAAAGGTGATATTTACCACCTAACTTTGACGAGGACCATTTTGATGATCTTACTACAATAGTTGAAGACTGATCAAAAATGGAACACATTCTTTGTACAACTACGAAAAACAGTAGTTGCTTTTACTGACTTTTTCTTTCTAAAATCCCTATAAGTGTGGTCCGTTTTTAATTGATCCAATCATTAAGTTCTTTTATCTCGTAATTCTCCCTTGAGTTGTGAAGTCCCTCACTTTTACACCAGAGTGTAAAGTTTTCATTTAAAAATGGCATTTTATTCGATATTCCCCACCTTCAGGATAATATAGGTTCTATCCTTAACGATGGTTTGAAATATACGATTAACTATATAGATTCCGATCAGTATGCGGATAACACGTTGAATTGTTCCGCTAAATGCATTAAAATGACATATTTGAGTTGTCAGATAGAAACACGAGCAGAGCTGAGAAGAAACAATATCTTCGTTCTTCTAGACGATGCCGATTGATTGAATATTTAAAATATTTGTTTGAAATAAATGGTAAACAAAGTTGACTTTAAAAGAATCATACCCTCTGTTTTTCAAATGGTAATACCATAGAAGTATACTTCCATGCATAGTACTGTAGTATCTTCTTCGGTAAACCATCGTTACTTACACGAACTTTTAGAACTTTTGTGACATATCCCGAGGTTGTAACTGATAACCCACAATATCTTAAGGGGACATTCTGTAAACTGACTTTTTAAGATTGTGATGTCACAACTAGTCTAATATCGGTCTTTCCTACGCAAATGATACATACTTTTTAGTTGGAAAATTTCCGTAATACAATTTTTGAGCGCTTTTACCATTTCGTTCAAATATGAATTGAAAATTCACATGTCCATAACATACAATTCTGAACAAAAGTATTCAACCCTTTGTTTCATCCTTTCCACCACATTTTAATGTTGGAAGAGAATTTTGAACGTCAGAAAGTTGCAGGTCAAAGTCATGTTCCAATATGGAAACGAGGTAGAAGACAGATGGTCAACACTTTTGTCTAGGATTGTCTGAGAAAGGGAGATAATGTGTGTGAATTGAGGATTTGTACATATCCATGAGAGCAGATTAAAAACAAAAAAGAGGAGTATGACATGGAAAAACCGAAACAGTTAAGGATTTTATGAAAACAAAATCTTATTTGTGCTTCTGAAGAAAAAAAATTACAATGAAGTAACAGAAAAGACACCATGTTTAACCTATCTGTAATCCGCTGAATATCCATACAGGTTTACAAGAACACCCTTTGAAAAAGGGCTGTCGTACCATTTTCTTGTTGTTGTGTGGATGATGATAAAGAAAACAGTGGCGTATCTTAAGGGGGCAGGGCTTTTCCCCCTAAAAATCATAGCCCTCCCCTAAAAAAAAAAAATCAACTTCTGCGAAATTTTAATAAATTTTAAGGAATTCTTCATCACTTTTCGGGAAATCTTCTTCATTTGGGGGAAATTTCCTTCACTTTCGTGAAATCAAAGAGCTTTGAGTTCTTGGTGAAATCTTTTCTTGGTGAAAAGTTTCTTAATTTTCAGGAAGATTCTTCACTTTCCAGAAAAACAAGCTATGTCAATTCAAAAAATTCTCAGGGAAGTGTTGTAAAAATAAAACAAGCTTTCCAACAATTGTACGCATTTTCCATAAAATTTATCATAATAATTTTACACTTTCATGAAAGTCCTCTCTAATCTGAAAACGGAATTCAGTGTTTTGTTCTTTGTGGAGAAAGGTGGGAGGAGGGGGAGCTTACGCCCCTTAGCAACGAAAAGCTAGAAACAACCCTAAAAGAAAGAGAAAAAAGTTATGTAGATTTCAATTTATTCGATAGAAAATAGAATAGATGCAATAAATAAAGACGATCTGCGACTTGCTTCTCCTGAAATAAATTCTACCCATGCCGAATTTGACAGGTTGCAAGATTACAGTGTGTACGTGATGGACGCTAACAATTTCTTAACCTTTGACTTAGCTCTTTAAGTTTCAGAATCGCATCCGGTGTAGTCAACATTGTGACTGTATTATACGATATAGCCACTACATAGCTGCTACACAAGTATTACAAATATTGCCTAGCATGTAGTGCCTTAGGCTACAGAGTGAGGCGTTTATCTCACTACATTTCAAATTTCAAATAATATTATGCCTCTTTACTATCTCTTTGTGACTCTTCAAAAAATATTTTGGTGTAATAGATATTTTCTATTATGCTTCTGAAATAGTAAAAATGTCTAAATATACCATTGTTCATATCCCTTTTTAGACCTGGCTATCAAATATTGGATTGGCACCGGAAGTTTTCGTCTACATTCCTTAACGTTACCAACTAACATGACTTTTGCAAATATACAACGTCATAAATTTCTATAATTAGCGTTGCTGAAATTGATTGCAGGATAGTAGCCGTACCATTGCGGATAACAATTTCAATGGATTCGATCTTCTTCGTCTCGAGCGATAATGAATAGTACGACGTTTACGGCAACATTATATATCTACAAGGAACGTTGTTGACAAAAATGCAGCTTGACGATCGATCTCCCTGTCGTGAATGGTATTTTTTGGCCCGTGCCGTCGCGGATAACAATTTGAATAGAACCAATAGGATTTCGGTTAACGGGATACTAGGCGATGATTGGTGGTGTCACGTCAACGGCCAGACCCCCAAATTTTAATAACGAAACTCTAAAATGGTGTATCAACGGCACTTCTTGATACCCTACGCCAAAAAAGAAACGATTGCAAGCCGGACGCAGACCGGCAAAACGAAAAGCCAATCGTGGCATGACGGCCAAAAAGAAACTGTTGAAAGAAAAGCGAGATATGTTTTAGGAACATTGGCCCAATACGCCCAAGAATATCCACCAAAACGACTACGTTTAAGCATACCTCGGCTCAGTCCGAGTATCAGTGCCCGAAAGTCGGCCTTTAAAAAGTAATTGAATCATTTATACTACGTGGATCCGCTGTCCTTGTTTGTATAAGAAGAACGACTGCCCGATTATGGACTCACTAGGAGTTCAGCTATCGCACTGTTATCATGGCTCTCGGGCACAACCACCCCATGCCTTGCTCCAAACCAGAAATGGAGCTGCTTAGTGTTTCTCCGGCACAAATGGTGTTTGAAGACTGCGAATACGTCAAATACCGTCCTTTTGGAGGATTGAACTCCAAGAGACCGATCAAATTCATCATTCCCGGAAGAGGAAGAAAGTATCTGGATATCAACAACAACCAACTTTACGTCAAAGTGAAAATCACCAGAGCAGATGGAAGCGATCGCAACGACAATGAAGACGACGAAAAGGTGGCAACCGTCAATTTGCTTCGATGTTTTTGCAAATAGACGTGGCCCTCAACGGCTAACTCACCAGCGACTCAATGCCGATGTACCCTTACAGAGCGATGATCGAGACTTTGCTCAACTACGACAAAGAAGCCAAAGACACACATCTGCAGTCTCAATTTTACTTCAAATACATTGCCTGACATATAGATTTCAACGATTTGACTAACACTACTGCCATCAGCAACTCGGGACTTGCAAATGCTTCGCTAAAACAAAAAAACAGCAAAGTGTTGGAGATGATGAAACCTTTTCACTTTGACATGTTCGCTCAAAACAACGTGCTTTTACCAGATGTGGAAATACGACTCAAACTGCATCAAGTAAGGACTCTGTTTGTTTGACGTTCCAGCTAAAGTACATGTGAGGGCATCCATTGGCTTAGGTAGCATGGAGGCACTATTTGACATTGAAAGAATGATTGCGCCTATTCCTAGATTTTTCGAAAACGAAGAAATAGTGAAGTATAAATTGAAAACCGAATATTTTTTGGACGCATGATAACCAATACAGCATAACAATCTTATTTTTCGTAATATTCTGTTGTTCAGAGCAAGGACCTACCACTATGCCTTGCTCAGATTTAAACAGTGTATGCCTATTTTACAATTAGCCCATGTACGATTAATCATATAACTATTTTTGGAAAACATATTACGAGGGAATTATATAGTTGGAAGTGTGTATGTAGTTGTGCAGCAACAAACGTTTACGCCCTCGATCAAGTTTTGTTTAGTTCAATTCACAAATATATTGGAGGATAACTAATACGGTATCTAATCATTATGGAACCTGATTATCATGATATTGCTTATTTTTCAGGTGGTTAGCAGTACCAGTAAGTAGCAAGATATGTGTTTTATTTTATGATTGTATTTTAATACGTGGTGCTGCCAAATTATGAAAAAAGCAAACCTTTAGTAACGTTAGAACCCTTTCACATACGTTATTCAATTTATGTCATATACACCTCCGTTTATATCCTGTTAATGTTTTATCATGTTTATAAAAACCAACTTCAATCCCCTATATGTGGTCATTACAGAAATTACTATATTTAGATTAAATATTTGCAAGTCACACACTTCCAGTCTTCTGCTCTATACATGTTGACGTTTAAGTACATATTTCAGCTTTAGAATACAAATCAGGCAATTCCGGTGCTTGAGATATATCCTCCTTATTACGTATCTGCCGTTAAGGTAAGCGTATCCACAGCCACTACTAAACCACCACGCACCTGGGTAAGATGTTGCACAGCCAGTATTTGAACCTTGATCCCTGGTAGAAAACTGTTGGTTGTTGTTATTTACAGAGCTATGCAGAGTTATCATGCTGTCTCCTATCAATTGCGATTCCTTTTACGCGCAACTTAATATACCCGAAATTGAATATTTCCGATGTTTTAGATTTGGTAATATACGCTTGTACATGAATGTTGTATGCCATGTGTTTTCTGTTATAACAAAAAATCATTATGTTTTTTCCTGCAATCAAAATGACATCCTAAACGATATTTTTCACAGAAGCATTCGTCACAAAAAAAAAGGGTTGGATACATCCAATATATTATTAACAAAATATTTCAACTGAAGAAATCTGACAGCTATGAGGTCAGGTAAGGACCATTATAAGCACGATAAAAAAACATCGGTGTCTTCTTGATAGCATTCATCAACGTAGAGGTGATGTTCATATTCACCCGTTCCACTCAACTGACAATTGTAGTTGATCCGACAATTAATATGTAAATATATCATATAAACCTCACAACAACAACACATTTTTTACAAGCATGTTCACTTTTGAAACTTTACCCAGAAGACCATGACTGAAACGCCTGAAGGCAGACCCTACTATAGTATACGAAAATCTTACGACGAATGGATAGCAACAGCGTTCTCGGTTTTTGAATGTCGTCATGTCCTTAAGATAGCTGTCATCATGCCATACATACCATTGTAGTTCTGTAAAAACGTAAGATAGGAAAAACAACTTGTCTCATAACGAAACTTTTATCAGTTCAGGAGCACACTTCCTTTTAGTCCTCGCTAAAAAGACTCGAAGGAGGGTTTTATTAGCCCCGGGGCAGCCATTACCCATCATGCAAGTTCCTTCGTCTATACGCTTTGTACAGAGTGACGAAGTAAAATCATTTTGTAAACTTAGATTGCGTTTGCTGAAGTCTGAAAGGCACATGGAATTTTAGAAAAAAATATTAGCCAAATTGTATCCAGTCAAATATCAGTTTCTTTGTGACTTTAGTAGGGGATGTTCTGTCTGAACAGTGAACGTATTCTAACGTAAGCCTACTGACCGTAACTAATGTTAAGTTACAGTAATGATATGTGCGTTGAGTGTAATTCGGGTTCTTCGGACTGTTTGCAAGTTTGTGGGTAATATGAATTGTCATTCCTGTCATTCTGTTTCACCATGGAGCTATTAGATGTAGCTCCATGGACTTTTACCCATCGCCTGTACTGGCAAGTAATGTCCAGGCGTTAGAACCTAATCAAATGGGCATTATCGTAACAATACAAAGTACTGAGAATAATTGTTACAATATTAAGCGTCGATTTTTCCTCTCTTGAATAAGACTGAAGCAGCTAGTTTAGTTATACTCAATTTGCACTGTTTATTAATGTATAATTAGTCAGACAGTTAGTAGGTGATCACACTCACAGTGTCACGCATAATGCATACTTAGAATAGAGTTGAAGATAGTAAGCAGCTGAGCTTTGTGTGCGATTTTTATGTTTTAACAGTCGACTGTTTGCTAAATTGCGCAAATGTTAAACCCTGGAAGCAGGGCTTAGCGTGAAAAACTCATTTGATGGCTTCACCTGAACTGTTTATAGCCAAAATCAAAACAGTAGAAATACCCCTTGTAATTGATTAGTAACGTATACGTTATGCAATGGTTTGGTAGGCTTTTTATCCACCAACTTATTTACAGTCAGCTGCTAAACATCCTGCAATCTGTCAATTAGTTTTCTTACAGTATAAGTAAACCTTATCAACAAATATGTATTAATGAAGGCCAAAGGAATATTTTCTGTTGCTGCCAATTTTGCCACTTTTTTTTCAGCGCGGACTGCAAATATGCCTGGCAATGTTACATTAATCCTTTTGACGACGCTTGACTATTAAGTGGTAACTAATGAATGACCCTCTGATTAGAATTGTAGGGTATCATAGCTTGGGAAAATCTATGTTTATATATTCAGTGAGTTGGCTTGTATCGATTAACAATAATTTTTGCATGATGCATTTAGTAATTGAGTTTAGAATGAAATTAAGTAATTCAGGAATTTGGTATCTAAGTGATCATGTATCGAAAACAGGACAAGAGGAGTGTTCAGTTGGGTAAAAATTTATGTAAGTAGCCTTTTGGTAGTCATTAACGGTAGCTGTGGTGATGGATTCTTGATTAGGATGGGAAAGTCAGTAGTTCCGAGGGATCGATGGAAACAAAGTTTATCTATTTAGATAGAGCCGGGCGGTTCTTTCAGGAATAAAGGGCAACTGCAGGGGTCCTTTATTAGGGGTGTGTGGGTGGGTAATAACGACAAAATGGAATGCACTAAGATCAGGTTAAACTACCAAGTAATTGGGTGATAAAACTGATGGGTGCTAAAGTGCTTGGAAGATGTACCAGGTGGAAAGGTGGGATGATAAAATGGTGTGGAAAAGTGAGATGATAAAGCGTCAAGTTACGGAAAACATACAAAGTGTGTGATGAAATGGGTGGGTGAGAAAGTTGATATCTCCTTTTTTACGCTTCAGTCAACTTTAATGGACGTGCGTTTGGTTTCAATTTAAGTGGTAGGTGGGTGGATCTATTTCAAGTGGAAGGCGGGTGTTTTTAATTGAATGAGCTGGCAGGTTGTTCCATGCAATTGTATGGGCGGACGGATGGGTACAACTTAGGAGGCATGCGTACTGATCCATAATAATAAACACCCTGGTGCTTACTGCAATTTAAAGGACGGGCTTGTTCATCAAATTTAAACGGTATAAATGACGGTACAATTAAAAGGAAGATGGTTTGGTCAGCTTTAATGGGCTGGCTGTTGGTTCCAACTTAAGAGGCCGACGTGTGGTTCAAATCTAATGAGCGGGCGGGTGGGTGCAATTTATGGGGCAGCCAAATAATTCCAATTGAATGGGCGGGCGGGTCATTCCAAATAAATGGACGGATGATTCCAATTTAGTGTATTGATCCAATTTAAAAAAAAACCCGGATGGTTCAATTTGATAGGCTGAGAGAAAGTCCAATTTGATCTAATTAAGGAGCGTAAGGGTTGGTGCAATTTAAGGGAAGGTCCATTGTTGCCAATCTACGAGGCAGGAAGGTGGTTCCGATTATTGGGCAGGAGCGTGTTTCCAAATGAAAAGACGGGTGGTTCCAATTTATATTAAGAAGCAAGCAGATGGTTTCACTTAAAAGACCTGTTGGGATTGTCCCATATAAGGGTCAGGCTTTTCCCAATTTAGAAAGAGCTTGGTTGAGTCCAATTCAACAGGTAGGAGGGTGCCTCCAACTAAAGGGCGGGAGGGGTGATCTAATGTTCGAGGCCGGCGGGTGGGTCCAATTTAACTCAAACTGGCGGGCTGGTCAAATTTAAGTGACGAAATGGAAAGTCAAATTTAATGAGGGGGAGGTACGGTAAAGTCATATTTAATGGGGCAGTTGGTTACAATTTAAATGACAGGATGGTGCTTTCAATTCAAAGGGCGGGTGAAATATAGCAATTTAAGGGGCCATGTGATTTCCAATTAAAGAGGATGGCGGGTGGTTTCAATTTAAAGGGCGGGTGGTGTTTGGTTCCTATTGAATGATGGGCAGAAAGGTACAATTTAAGTGACTAGGGGAGGGTGCAATTTATGAGACGGGTGGCTACAATTAAAGGGCTAATTAGGGTGGGAGGGAGGGGGGGGGTTTTATTGGTATACTGGCGGGATCATGCGTTTAATTTAGGAGGTGGGTATATTGATACAATTTAGGGAACAGCCGGGTCTTTTTAATTTAACAGACAGGCAGGTTGGTTAAATTTGAGGGACCAAAAGTATGGTTCGATTTATGTGAAGAAAAGTTCTGTAAAATTGAATGAGTTGGCGGTTGGTTTATATGGATCAATTTAAAGGCAAGAAGGTATGGTCTTATTTAATTGGCGGGCGATGGTTTTTAAGTTAAGTGGCAGACGAGTGGTGATAGTTTAGGGGCAGGTGGGGGGAGGAGAGTGGGTCCAATTTTAGGGAAAGTATGGTGGGCCCAATCTTAAAGAGAGGGAATGTGGGTCAATTTGAAGGGGAAGGGGGTGGGTCAAATTTTAGGGGAAGAGGATGGCGGACAGGGGAAGGGGTAATGGCGGATAGAGGAAATGAGGATGATGCACAGGGAAGAGAGGGTTTGCTCAATATTAGAGGAGGGAGGGTGGGTCCATTTTTAGGAGAGGGACGGTGGGTCCAATTTTAGGTGAGGAAGTGTGAGTCCAATTTTAAGAGAGGATGTAGGTCCAATTTTACTGGAGGAAGGGTGGGTATAATCTTAAGAAAAGGAAGTGTGGGTTTAATTTTGATGGGAAGACAGATGGGTCCAATTTAAGTGGAGGGATGATAGCGGAAACGGGAAGGGAAGATGGTAGAGAGGTGAAGGGAGGATGTCGCACAGGGAAAGGGAAGGTGGGTTCAATTTTAGCGAAGAAAGGGTGAATCAAGTTTTACGGAATGAAAGTTACGTCCAGTTTTAGAGGAGGGAGGGTGGGTCCCAGTTTTAGGGTAGGAAGTCCATTTTTAAGAGAAGATTCGTTCATTTTAAGGAAGGACGGGTGGTTGCAATTATAGAAAAAGAGAAAAGAGTGGAGTCAATTTGATAAGAGGGTGTGGGATCCAATTTTGTGGAAAGGAGGGTGGGTTGGACTTTATAGGAGGGAGTTTTGATTCGATTTAATAGGAGAGAGGGTGGGTTCAATTTTAAGAGGCGTTATAGTGGTTCTAATATTAAAGGAGGATTTTGAGGACGGACGATGGAATAGCTTTTATAAGAGGAAGGGCTTCAGTTTTATGAGACGGAGGGGGAGGGGGGTCGATTTTATAGGAGGAAGAGTGGATCCATTCTTAAAAGGCGGAATAGTGGGTCCAATTTTAGGGGAGAGAGGGTGTGTTCATTTTTTCAGTTAGGAGGGAACGTGGAATAAATTTTATGAGAGTGAGTGGGATCCAGTTTTAAGAGAGGTAGGGAAGATAAGATTTTATAAGAGGGAGAATTTATCCATTTTTTAAGAGGTGTGATAGTGGACCCAATCTTAGAGAGGAAACGTGTGTCCAATTCTTAGGTAGGGACCATAAAATTATTTCTACTAGAGAAAGAGGGATCCACTTTTAAGGGGAGGGAGTGTTTGATTTTATAGGAGAGACGGTGGATCCATTTTTAAGAGGCGTGATAGTGGGTTTAATTTTAAGGAAGGGAAGGTGGAATCAATTTGATAAGACGGAGGGGGATCCATGTTTAGGGGATGAAGGATTGATTTTATTTTTATAGGATGTATGGTGGGTTTGATTTTATAGGAGAGAGGGTGGATTCAATTTTAGGAGGGGGATGTTGAAACCAACTTTGGGGGAGGGAGGGTGAGTCCAATTATTGGGGAGGGAGGGTTGGTCTATTTTTAAGTGGCGGGATGGCAAGTCCAGTTTTAAAAGGTGATAGGGTGGATAACATTTTAATGCAGGTAGGGTGGTTCCAATGTTAGGGGAGGGATGGTGAATATAATTTTAGAGGAGATAGGATGGGTCCTTGTTTAAGTTGACGAAGAGCGAGTCAAATTTAAAGGCAAAGAGGGTGGGTCTAATTTCTGGAAGAGAGGGTGAATCATTTTTTTGAGAACACGATGGGTCCAGTTTTAGAGTGAGCAGAGTCGGTCCAAATTTAGGAGAAAGAGGGGTCCAATTTTAGGGGAGGGAGGGTGGGTCCATTTTTAAAAGGCGAGAGGCAATTTTAGCCCACGGATATTGTGTCCAATTTTAGAGAGAGAGCGTAGGTCCAATTATATTGGCGGGAGGTGGGTCCAATTTTAGGGGAGGAGGTAGGTCTAATTTTAAGGGATGAAGGGTGGGTTTAATTTCAGGGTGAGGCAGGGTGGTCCAATTTTAGGAGAGGGAGCGGGATGCAATTTTAGGGAAGGAAGGGTGAATACAATCTTATAAAAGGCAAGTGTACCATTCTAGAGTGAGGCAGAATGGGACCAAATTTAGGAGTTGGAGAATGGGTCCGATTTTAGGAGTTTGGGGGTGGGTTTAATTTTGGACAGGGAAGTGTGGGTCGAATTATAAAGGAAGGGTATGGACAATTTTGGGCGAGGAAAGGTGAGTTAAATCCTTAGGGGCCGGAGCATTAGAATAATTTTAAAGGGAAAGAGGGTGAGTCCAATTTTAGGGGAGGGAGAATGACGTACATGGAAAGGGAGGAGGGCAGAGAAGGGAAGTGAGGATGGTGCATAGGGGAAGGAAGGATATGTCCATATTGAGGGAATACGAATGGGTTCAATTTTAAGGAAGGGTGGGTGAATCGAGTTTCACGGAAGGGAGGGTAGTTTCAGTTTTTTGATAAAAAATTAGGATACAGTTTTGAGGGGAGGGAGTGTAAGTTCAGTGTTAAGAAAAGACGGTGGGTTTAGTTTTAGGGGAAGGAATGTGGGTGCAGTTTTAAGAGAAGACGGGTGGGTCCAACTTTAAGGTAGGGGGTGAGGTAGAATTAGTTAGGTAGAGTTAGGTGGATAAGGAAGTGTGAGAACATTTTTAGGTAAGGAGTGAAACCCGTTTTACGGAAGGGAGTTTAATTCCAATTTGAGGAAATGGAGGGTGGATTTATGGTAGGAAACGGGGGTTTAGATTTAGGAGAGGGAAGATGGTCCCAATATTAAGGAGGACTGGTGTTTCATATTTAAGGGGAGGGATGGTGGATCCAGTGTTCAACTGGTGCAGTTTTAAAGGAGGGCGGGATGGGGTTTTTTTAAGAGAGAGAGTGGGTCCAAGTTTTTTAGGATGGATAGTGAATCCAATTTTAGGGAAGGGAGGCTGGGTCTATTTCTAGGTTGAGGCAAGGTGTGTCCAATATTAGAAGAGGGAGTGTGGGTTCAATTTTAAGGGAAGGGAGGGTGCGTTCATTTTTAGGGTGAGGCAGGTTGGGTCTGATTTGAGGAGGAGAAGGGTAGTTCAAATTTTAAGGTGAGGAAGGGTGGGTCCAATTTTACGGGGAGGGATGGTGGATCCATATTTATGGGAGGGACGGATGGTGGCTCCAATTTTGAGGAAGGAGAATGAATTGAATGTTTGGGAGAAAGGGTGGGTCCATTTTTAGGCTGAGGCAGGATAGATTTCAAGTATAGGGGGAAGGTGGTTCCATTTTTAGGAGGGGGTAGTGGGTTCAATTTTTTTGTAATGGAGGGTAAATCCAATTTTAAGGAATGGCGGGTGGATCTATTTTTAAGAGGTGGTCCAATTTTTTGGGATGGAAGGTAAATCCAATTTTAGGGGGTAGAGGGTGGGTCCATTTTTAAGGTGAGGCAGGGAGGATCCTATTTTAGGAGAGGGAAGATGGATCCAATTTTAAGGGATGGTTGGTCCCATTTTTATGGGAGGAAGAGTGGGTCAAGTTTTAGTGGAGGGCCGGTGGGTCAAGTTTTAGAGGAGGGAGGGTGGGCTCAATGTTATGGGAAAAAGGGTTGGTCCAATTTTAAAAGGCAGAAGGGTGGGTGCATTTTTAAGAGGCAGGTAAAATTTTAGGGGAAGGTTGGGTCCTATACTAACAAAGGGAGGGAATCTTATTTTGGGGATGCAGGGTGAATCCAATTTTAGGGGAGAGAGGGTGGGTCCATGTTTAGGGTGAGGCAGGGCAATACAATTTCAGGAGAGGCAGAGAGGGTCCAATTTTAGGGGAAGGGTAGGGCCAACGTTAGGAAAGAGAGTTTTAGAGGAGGGCGGGTGAGTGCACGTTTTAGGGCTGTGTAGGTGGGTCTAATTTTTAAGGATAGGGAAGGTGAGTTCAATTTTAGGGGAGGGAGGTGGGGTCAATTGAAAAGGTGGGTTAAGCTTAACGGGGTAGGTCTAAGGGTTTTAGGGTAAGGAGGGTATTTCCTGGATGATATGTTGATGGTTTAAAACTAGGACAAGGATGTTGTGGTTCCAAATTAAGGGGTGGGTCTAATTGAGTTCCAATTCAATGAGAAATTGGGTTGGTCAAATTATGGGGAGTGACGCAGGAAGGTGAGTCCAATTTAAGGGGTTTGTTCAATTCAAAAGCTTGGTCAAATTTTGACCGCGGTCATGTGTGTTCAATTTTAAGAAGCGAGCGGGTGTGTTCTAATTGAGGGGGGTGGCAGGTGGATCAAATTTAAGGAGTGGGTGAAATTTAAAGATGAATCTAATTCAATTGGTGGGTTCAATTTGAGGGTAGATACTATTTACAAAATGAATCGAATAGAAGGGCGACCGTGTATTTCTAACTTACGGGAAGGGCGGGGTTTTAAAATATCAGGGGAAAGAGGTATTTCCAATGTATGAGGGAGCCTAACTAAAGGAACGGCGAGTTGTTCTCAATTTAAGGGGAGAGAAAGGAGGCTCCAATTCGATGGGAGTGTGGGTGGGTGAAATTTAGCTGAGAGCGGATTACTTATGTGACAGGAAAGTGTGTCCAATATTGGAGGAAAGCGTTTCAGTCCAATTGAAAAGGCGGGGATATTTGTCCAATTCAAGGTTAGGGTATAATTTAAGCGCCGAGCAAGTGGGTGCAGTTTAAGGGTTAATTCATTTTTGGCCAAATTTAAGGAGGTCGGTTGGGCTTGATTTTCAAGGGGGTGAACAATCAAAGGAGAGGATGGGTGTTTCAAATTAAGCGGCGACGGGCAAGTGGAAGGTAGCTGAGTCCAATTTGTTGTCAATGGGTCCAATTAAAGTGACAACAAGGTGTGTTAAATTTAAAGGGTGAAGCGACATACCCACTCTGCTTCTGAAATTGAAACCACCAGATGCTGAAACGGTGGTCTTAGCGTCAAGGCAAGTGGTGGGTGCATAATCTATGTGGAGGTAGGTGTGCCTTTATTAAGGAGTGGACGGGCTTCGGCAATTAAGTGCCTGCTTTGGAGCTCAATACAAAAAAGTATCCATTATAAATGACGATTACTCCAAAACAAAATCATTTAACGGCAACCCTTTCAACCAATCCATAACTTAAAACCTTACGTATTCAACAAGAAGTCTGCATCATCAGTCATGATTAGTACTACAATATCATTTAATCAGATGAATACCTATTATGTGGCGTACCTGACTCTATAAGATGCTTCAACTTGGTCGATCTTCAATCTTTATTTCTATTAAAGGGATGTTCTATAAAATCAAACCCTTAACATAAGTTATATATAAGATCCCTGCCGGGAAAATATTATTCCACTTAAACGCGAAGAAAAAGATCACGACCTTGAGAAAACTAATTCAAAATGCATCAAATACATAAAATGAGCAACTGTATCTAAAATAGCTTAGAACTTGACCATTTTAAGGGGTTTTGGATTTGTCAGTATCAATATGCAACATTTTAAGATGATAGTGACAGATGACTGAATGATTACGATGTCCGACGTTTCAACAATCCACCCCTTTAAACAAAGACGTGCTCAATTTGATACAGACCTTTGGAGCACCATCGAAGGGCATTCTATCTTGCTCATATATCATGTAATCAGCTGGTACTCATAACAAATGACACTTTGTCATGAATTTGAACGTCATCGGGTTATTATTTTGATTATCTATTTACAAATCTGCAATGACAGAAAGTTTGGTGTATATTTGAGAGAAAAAAAACTGGCATAGATAGGTTTCCACTCATTTTCTGCTTTCTTTAACATCATCAGTGCTACTCCTTGGTAATACATATTATCATTTCTCCCTGAAATAAAATGGTTTTAGTAGTATTTGCCCGAAACCCGTCCATCTGCACTCACTCACTCCCAAGATCCCAATGGTGTATCGTTTCATCTCATTAGCAAGCATTGCTTCCTTACCAATTGTCAATAGGTAAAATGCTCCAGCATTCAATGTAATTTTTGTTGGCTTTATAACTAAATTAAAATGATCCAGCATGTAAGTAATTTTTTTGGCCTGGGAACTAACGTATTTGGTCAGTGAAAACCCTTGCGGCTTTGACCCGCTGGCGTCATGCTATCTACAGGCCGCAGATCGTTATCCACCGGAATCTGGATATCTGGATCGCCGTTTCCAAAACCAATTACAGCATATGTTGGTATACGAATTACACTCGAGGTACAACTCGATAATATACAAATGTTTTGTACTTTTCTTGATGACTGGTGGAAAAATGAAGAAAATTAAAGTGGAAACAATATTTCTACGTGCAGATGTACAGAGAACACTAACATAGTATGTTTCTTTAATAATAAATTGTAAAATGCATGTAAAATGCTAGGTGAGACAGCTGTTGTCTATTTCTATCAACCACCCGGCTTGTACTTACTAAAAATTCGATCGTTTAGATCCATCTGCTGCCCAATGCATGACTCACCCACAATTTTGATTGAACGACGAACAAAGAATTAAACGAAGCTTTCGACGATCACCGTATGTCTCTATAAATTGATGTATGTATTCAATATTGCTTTATGGCACACCTGTGCATCTGTCCGCCTCAATGTCATGAACTTCCCATACGCCCCTTCAATGGAATGCTCTTACATGGAATAACGTCTCAATCTCTGCATTTACACGAAGGTACGCGCTCGACGACCCATACATTTACCTATCTTAAAGAATATTTTGAAACCTGTGATTGGAACCAATCATCCTGGCACGCACCCATTCAATCTTAGGAATTAAACCAATTCCGTATGATGACTGCGTTAATAACATTTTCAACCATTATGTATGATAATATTCTAAAGAGACTTCTTTGATAATTACTATTTCCTAATTTTACCATTAATGGTAAGTGCGGTAAAATGATCAATAATAAATACTTCTTATATTGGGTAGTCTTATTATCTGGCCTTCAACCGTGCTCGTGTATAATTTACCTTCAAAACAATTTGTATTATTTGCCAATTTAAAAGTCTTTCGTTGCACTGTAAAAGTGGACACAACTTGGAAGAGTCAAAATACATACTTAAAAACCATATTTACAAAATTCACATCTTTGAGATGCGTTAAATGTTAGAATTTCTTTATGGTTTGCCTTTAAGCCCCAATGCTTTTTGTGACAGCATGATGTCTAGGAACAACAACCAACAGTTTTCCACAAAAGATCGTGACAATAATAGGTTTTCCTTCAGATCGCGTGCGACGCGCGATCCAGGTGCTTGGTGATTTAAAGACTGTAGCTGAGCTTTCCTGAGTGGCAGATACTGTATGTACAAGAAATAGTTACCGTAAGATGTTAAGGCATCACATGGAAGAGTCTTATTATCTGGCCTTTAACCGTGCTCGTGAATAATTTACCTTCAAAACAATTTGTATTATTTGCCAATCTAAATCCCTTTTTCGTTGTACTGTAAAAGAGGACGCGGATGTAAAAATTCTTTAAAATTCGTAGAAATTCTAGCATATCAATTGTGTCATGAATGATGATACTTTTAGAAACATTAATTCATGAAAATTTGGGTATAATCATTGGAGCACTTAGTTCTTCTAGTGTATCATTTATTCAATGTAAAATTTGTAAAACAATAATATTGAGCCCTAGCTTGGTTGCAACGAAGTTTAGTTTTCAAAGAGAGATTGTAACAATGGGCGGTATTCTACCGGATTATATGCCACGCTCGTCGAAATATTGTTTAAATTGTTATATTGAATTTTAATACAGAGAATGAGGTTGGTAAGTGCAGAGGGTAGACAATACCTTGCATATTAAGATTGTACTATGAACTATCATTCTTTAAATATAATCTAAAAATAATGTTTTTAGTGAGATTTTAGTTTTTTCAATGATTTGTTTCTAACTTTATATACCTCGAAAGGCTCGTGAAATCGTATTTTGTACTTCTTGTTCGTATGTTTAACGATTTATTACGTGATTTCTACAGAATGAGATACCCTTCGAAGAATGGGAAATCATAAACAAGAAAAAACTTCAGTATATAGTCACTTTATTAGAAATATGAATGTTTCCACAAAATTAGCACACATTTGTGTATTATTCAAAGCATATAATAATTGAATATTATGTTTTAGTACAAAGTCTGCCTAATATACATATATATATATAAATACATATATATATATATATATATATATATATATATATATATATATATATATATATATATATATATATGTATATATATATATACATATATATACACATATATAGATATATAGATATATATATATATATATATATATATATATGTATATATATATATATATATATATATATATATATATATATATATATATATATATATATATATATATATATATATATATATATATACATATATATATATATATATATATATATATATATATATATATATATATATATATATATATATATATATATATATATATATACACATACATATATATTTAATAACAGATAATACACAGCGATGACCTAGATTACTTTTACTTCTGGGTGCGAATGAATTATACGATAGGCCGATGGCATTTCAAATGATGTAAAAACTCAATTCAAGCGCATGCAGTTTTGTTCAAGCTGGTGCAGCGCATCATAATTCAATCATATCAGAGACATCGTAGAAACCATTGCGTTTCCAGAAAAGTGTAGCAAATAAGATCTATATGTGAAATATGTTTTATATTAACTTTACATATAAGATAGAAATGATTCAACTTACGAAACAATTTGCCATTCAGTATGACGATGGCAAAAAAAAAAAATTACAAAAAAAAAAATTGTGCTAAATATGCGTAATATTTTCCCCTCTCGTTCCTATTTTTCTTTTAAGCGAAGAATAAATAGATCAACAACTGAACATACAGTAGTATGACTATGAGCCACATCTGTCATGCATGAAAAGGTCTCCAAAAGGCGGGCCATTACAGCACCTCCACATTGTTAGAAAACTATCACTAATACATTCTGGCAATGATAATTTAAAAGAAATAATTACTTAATTTATATATTCCTCATGTATCGCTCTTCATTGATTCACCAATGGGCTTGGTTTCAGAGAAATGTGTATTTGTACTGGAGTACTTTTTTCTTACTTATATTGAATAAATGAAGATCCCACGCAGCATCATTTCCATAAATTTTAGGGACTTGTTCGAACCAAAACTATACGTCCATATGATTCCCTGGTAACTGCTGGTCGACCCTCCTTGTACGTATCTGCCGTTGAGGAAAGCTTCGCTGCATATATTAAACCACCACGCACCTGCCTAACTCATCGAACATGCGTTAATACCAGGAATCATTGTCTTGATCTCTAGTTGAAAATTGTTGGTTGCTCTTATAACTCATGTCGTCTCCTGCACAACGATTGGACTGAAAAGATTTTGAGGCTATGACATCACAACTAGTCTGATTTCAGTCGTTTCTATACTATGATACAGAACTTCAAACTTGAATATCTGCTAAACAGATAAGAGTTTTGAATGCTTTTTTCACTAGCATGAAAAATGCTTTTTTGAAGTCCTCTTTAATAAACGATGGACATGCTTATTTTCTGATGTAAATCTATTGTTTTTAACCCTCTGCCATTTGTCTTTGAAAAAGCGAAGATCTTTCTAATGAAGAGGATCTCATTTTTGACAAACCTAATTTACGAATTGGTTTCTACATGAATTTAGGAGTATGTGGGCGGATTCTTAATTTAAGAGCCAGAATGGGTATGTTCTTAATTTAGGAGTGGGTGGGGCTAGTTCTTAATTTACGGGCATGCGTACAGGTTACTTTTTTAGACGCAAATAGAGGGATGAGTCCATGTATCTACATATTAGGTTTGGAGTACTATTGCGAGGATTATTTTTGAGTGGACTTCTATTTTAGGGACGTGTGGGATAGTTAAGTTTCCTCAAGTTAGGGGTTGGTTTCTTATTTAGGAGTTACTTACTTATTTAGGGTGGGTTTCTAGTATATGGGTGGGTTCCTAAATAAGGCATGGACAGGCGGTTCTTAATTTAGGGTGGGTATGTGGGCGTCTTATTAAAGGGTGGGTTCTTTATATAATGGTGGTCACGGTTACTTATTGAGGAGTGGTTTCCTTATTTAGGGGTAGGTTCCGAAATTAGAAGTGTTCAAGAGTGCAGAGGTAGGTTCCTCATTAAGGGGTTGTTTTCTAATATATGGGCGAGTTCCTACTGTAAGTGAGGGTGGGCGGGTTCTTAATTTAGGGGCAATTTTCTACATTATGAGTGGGAGGGAAAAATCCTCATTAAGGGGTTGGTTTCTAAGATATGGGTGAGTTCCTACCTTAAGTGTAGGTAGACTGGTTCCTAATTTACAGGTTGGTGGGTGGATCATAATTTCGGGTAGGTCGGCGCGTTTCTTAATGTAGGGGTGGATTCCTAACATAAGTGTTGATTCCTAATTTAAGGATTGCTGGGTGGTTTCCTATTTTAGGAGTGAATTAGTGTGTTCCTATTTTAGTGGTGGGTTTGTGGGTTCCTAGTTTAAGAATGAGTGCGCAGGTTCCTAACTTAGGAACAGGCTTGCATGATTTTTTAAGGGCAGATTCATAGCTGACTTCCTAGTTAATTGAACGATTCTTTATTCAGGGGTGGGCTGTTAATATAGGGGCGAGTTTCATACATATTTGTGATTTCTTAATTCATGAGTGGCTAAAGGACTGGGTAAGTGGGTTCCTAATATACAGGCAGGCTTGCTGATTTCTTTTTAAAAGGACGATTTAAAAGTGAGTGCTTTTTGTTAAAATTTTAGGTGTGGTTAGATGGTTCCTAATTTATTGGATGACATGCAGAATTTTTAAGGCGCAGATTTAAGCCTGAGGCCCTAATTAAGAGAAAGCTTCCTTATTCAGGAGTCAGGTTAACGGTGAGCTCTGAATTTGGTGCTTGCTCCTAATTTAGAGGTTTACTCCTAATTTAGGAGTGGGTTGATTATTTTAGGGGTGGCTTGGCGTCTCCAAATCTAGGAGTGTATGTGCAGGCTCCTAATGCAAGGAACCATGCTGAATTTTTAAGGGTAGATTAAAGGGGAGGATTCTTTATTCAGGGGTGGTCTCCAAATTTAAGGGCGGGTTTCTAATAGATGGGTGATTTCCTTAAATGTGAGTGGATGGGTGGTTTCCTAATTAAGGACTGGCGTGCTGTTTTCTTTTTTAGGGGCAGCTGAGAATTAGAGTTGATATTTTGTTTGAAGTTTAATTTACGGATTAATTCTTTATTCATGGGTGGCTTTCTAATTAAGGGGTAGATGGGCGAGATCCTCATTAAGGGGTGTATGGGCATGTTTCTTATTTAAAAGTGGGTAGGCGGGTTCTTCATTTATGTGTGGGTTCCTAATATTTGGGTGACTTCTTATTTTTTGAGTGGCTGAATGGATTTCTAATTTGGGCGGGGATTCCTAAGTTTATAATTGAATAGGGATAAGTTCCTTATTCAGTGGTGGATCCGTATTTAGGAACGGTTTCTTAATGTATGTGTGGGTTTTTAACTTAGGA
Source organism: Chiridota heheva (assembly GCA_020152595.1). Taxonomy (NCBI): domain Eukaryota; kingdom Metazoa; phylum Echinodermata; class Holothuroidea; order Apodida; family Chiridotidae; genus Chiridota; species Chiridota heheva. The sequence goes on along the minus strand of JAIGNY010004348.1, from coordinate 75,103 downwards.
ATGGGTTGGCGGGTTTCCAATTTAGTGATGGATGGACGAGTTCCTAATATAGGAATGAGTGGGCGGGTTAATATTTTAGGTGTGAATCCTAACTTTTGAGGTTTATCTCTCACTTAGGGGTGGAAGGTTGTTTTTAATAAGGGATTAGGTGGATGGCTTCCTAATCTTGTAATGGTTGGGTGTGTTTTTTATTCAATGGTGGAACGGGTTCCTTATTTTGGAGTGGGTGGGTTCCTAAACAAGGGGAAGGCGGTTGGTAAAAGTTTATGAACGGACGGCATTTATAGAAGTGAACATTAGTTCCTGGTTTGTAAAGGTGCTGATGGGATCATGATTTAGGGACATATCAATGTCTTATCAGTTATCAGTATTAGGCAGGTGCATTCTTAAATTAGGATATCGCCGACCAAACCTAAGCAAGGAAGCCGCCTGCCGGCTATAAATTAAGACACCACCCACCACCCATGAATTAGGAATACTACTTGCCGAACTTTAATTTAGGAAAACTTCCCACCCACTCCTAAACAAGGAAAGAGCTCGCCCTAAGCTATGAACCTACCCAGTGTCCACCTAAATAAAAAACTTTCCTCAGCCAACTCCTATTTTAGGAATCAATACACATGTTATCCACGCAACATCACTTCTATATTACAATATTATAAAGCTGCCGACCCACCCCAAAGTAGAAAATTGGCCAACCTACTCATTCTTGAATTAGCAGCCGACCGTCGGCTTTGACATTTTGTTCATAATTGCCTCCGCCAAATTTTTCGAATAAAAAGTGCCAAATGTAACTCTCTAGACAGCAGCCAACCAACAAGTAAATGCGGATACAGACTGAATGAAGAAAGAGGCGTTAGGTGGGACACATTTTGAAAACGGATGCTCATGTATAACCAGACAAGTACTTGAGAGGAAGCCGCAAGGAAAAACGAAAAAGAGATCGGCCTAAACAGACCTGACGGCGGAGTCTGCTTGACAAGCTGAAGTCACAGTTGGTTTCCTAGGAACATACCAAAACCATAGCCAGAGATCGACAAAAGTGCAAGACAACTGTTGAGACCCTAAGTAGAGACCCTACGTTCCACATGGCGGACAAAGTAGAACCTAAAATGATATTCTGAACAACTTTACAACGTATTTCCTTTCATGTTTCCAATTTAGAGAAACAATGCTTAACCACCCTTTCGAAATTGAAAACAATTTATTGGTGTATAACCAGTAAGAAAACAGTTCGAATTTGTGTCAACTTTGTCCATATTCGTTTCTGTAAGAATGAATTCGTGACAGAGTATCTTTACGTATATTTAAAATGCTGATATAATTTGTTCTTAGATTTTGTATCGCGTGGTAAATCGCTCTTCCACGGTTGTATCGAATTTTTCTTTATAAACGTTATTGTTCTGAATTATATCACTCTTCTTCCATGTGCTTTGGAAGTATGGATGTTACAATATGCTTTAAAATTCTACATAGGCGTCATCTCATTAGTCGTTCTACATTTCTTTATTTCTATCAATGGTATTCTTTACCCTCTTTTTTGAACCACAGTGCATCTGGGTAACGAGTGGCTTAAAAACCAGATTCACAAAAATTACATCTGTCATTATCTCGATCCCTCATTGAAAAATGTCGGTTGTTATACTCCACACAGGATCCGATGGTTAAAAACAGATAAAAGATGTTTTGCACCATAAAGAATGCTAAGTTTACGTACAATGTATTTTTAAGGATTGATCAGAGACAAGCTTTGATAACATCTTATAGGATAAAATAATGTGATTAAACCAGTATTTGATGGCATATAATCTCTACATATTTGAAATTTCTGCGATATAATTAGGTTCTACAGGTTGTCGGACAATGGAGCACTCCCTGAACGGTGGGTAGGATAGTTACCTACTCTGGGTTAGAAAGACGGTAACTGTTTTGGTTCGAAAGAAAAGTAACAGAATTTGGAAATCTTCCGGAAATGTGGAGTGCGGTTGTCGAGATGTCTTAAAATGATTCTTATTATTCTGGGTGGAAAGAAGGTATCGTAGCTGCATTTAGGATAATGAAAAGATAATGAAATTTAGTCGAAGTGTGTAGCTGACATAAATAGGAGGAAGGTACTGAGCCCATGTAATATTTAAGAAAAGGTGGCTGAGATAAAAGATACAGACAAGAACGTATGGTTAGCAAACGGAGGGATAGTATATATGTTTGGATAGCCGGGAATTTAGAAGTACAGCTAACTTTAAATTAATTAAAGTACCGATATGGTTACTTGAGATGAATGGCTTCGTGGTAAATGTACTATATACAGGTACACTTGTCGGTTAACGACTACAGGAAGAACTACTTCCGGGTTTGAAGGAATTATTCGATGCCATTTTAAAGAATGTGACAATACTCATTAGTTCGAGGGCATACCATTTTCTTCAGAGTGTGCAGTGCATCAGTAATGATGGTTAAGGATAAACATTTGTAGAAATTATTTCGTTTCCAGTAAAGTCAGTCAGGAAGCATTTTAATAAAAGGAATAATTTAAAACAGGAGAATATTGAAGCCATTCAGCCGGCTTGTTCAGATGTTACGATAAAATTTCATGGTTTCGAATTTTAATACTTGAAACACAAACACATATATTTTTGAAATCTAAAAAACCAAGCTGTATTGTCTTTTTCTTATGTTTCAAAAATGGCGTGGTACACATTAAAAAGGGAGTCGATAATATTTAGCCATGACAATAATGTAGGTATTTTCATGAGTTTTAAGATTTCTATTGCAAAGATATTTTTCCCAGAGGTATATTAAATTTGAAATAGGTAACATTGCATAAGGCTTTAACTGTATGATAGCCACTATCATGGGAAATGCCACAAAATGGTGGCTTTCATGTAGCAAAATGTTCCTATTATTAGGCATACTTCCGGACTGAAGATGTAGTGAATTACACGTGTGGGAATAACTTGTATGGGATAAACACTACACAATGACGATACAGATGATTCCACCCACAACAAAAGTTTGCCATTCAGTAAACAGAGATAGAGAGACAAAATCAACAAAGAATGGTCAATAAATTATGGAAATTAAAAGTTATTTCCATCCTTCTTGTCCTTATTCTTCTTTGAATTGAAGAATGAATCAACAACCCCAAGCGGATCAAAACTAGGTCATACCATATATTAGCCCTTTTTTTCAAATCGGATCGGTAAACATATAAAAGGGTACTGGATACAATTTGGCTAGTATGTTTTCTTATAATTCCATGTGCCTTTCAGACTTCAGCAAACGCAATCTAAGTTCACAAAATGATTTTACTTTGTCACTCTGTACAACGTGTATGGACGAAGGAACTTGCATGGTGGGTAATGGCTGCCCAGGGCTAAAAAACCCTCCTTCGAGTCTTTCTAACGAGGACTAAAAGGAGGTCTGCTCCCGAACTGATAAAAGTTCCGCTATTAGACAAGTTGCTTTTCCTATCTTACGTTTCGACAGAACTACAATGGTATGTATGGCATGATGACAGCTATTTTAAGGACAATGACAACATTAAAAGACGCAGAACGCTATTGCTATCAATTCGTCGTAAGATGTTCGTATACTATAGCAGGGTCTGTCTTCAGAGGTTTCAGTCATGGTCTTATGGTTAAAGTTTCAAAAGTGAACACGCTCGTAAAAATATGTTGTTGTCGTAAATTTTACATGATATATTTACATATTTACATATCTGTATTGTGCTAACATCCGCGTTATGTTAATTAAGCAGCGTCAACTTTTCTTCTTTGACTGCGATTGTCAGTATTTGATAAATTTTGAATTCAAAGGGATATTTTCATTTTATTTTCATTTTTCTTACGTGAACTTTTTTTTCGCGTATTTTTTTTCTTTTTTCGTAACCTCTTGGACAATGCATTCATTTAAATTGCATTGATGCAGTCAAATATCACTTTCTTTGTGACTTTAGTAGGGGATGTTCTGTCTGAACAGTGAACGTATCCTACGGTTAGCCTACTGACCGTAACTAATGCTAAGTTACAGTCATGATATGTGCGTTGAGTGTACGTGGACCGGACAGTGTAATTCGGGTTCTTCGGACGGTCTGCAGGTTTGTGGGTAATATATATTGTCATGTGTGTCATTATCTTACACCATGGAGCTATTAGATGTAGCTCAATGGACGTTCACCATCGCCTGTACTGGCGAGTAATGTCCAGGCGTTAGAACCTAATCAAATGGGCATTATCGTAACAATACAAAGTACTGAAAATAATTCTTACAATATCAGGCGTCGATTTTTCCTTTCTTGAATAAGACTGAAGCAGTTAGTTTAGTTATACTCAATTTGCACTGTTTATTAATGTAAAATTGTTCAGACAGAGTAAGTGATCACACTCACAGTATCACGCATAATGCATACTTGAAATAGACCGAGTTGAAAATAGTAAGCAGTTGAGCTTTGTGTGCGATTGTTATGCTTTAATATTCAACTCTTTGCTGAATTGCGCAATTGTTAAACCCTGGCAGCAGGGCATAGCGTGAAAAACTCATTTGATGGCTTCACTCGAAGTATTGATAGCCAATATCAAAACAATAGAAATTAATTCATAACGTATACGTTATGCAATGGTTTGGTAGGCTTTTTATCCACCAACTTATTTACAGTCAGTTGCTAAATATCCTGCAATCTGTCAATTAGTTTCCTACAGTATAAGTAAACCTTATCAACAAATATGTGTTAATGAAGGCAAAATGAATATTTCCTGTTGCTGCCAATTTTGCCACTTTTCTTTCAGCGCGGACTGCAAATATGCCTGGCAATGTTACATTAATTCTTTTGACGACGCTTGACTATTAAGTGGTAACTACTGAATGACCTTCTGATTAGAATTGTAGGGTATCATAGGTTGGGAAAATCGATGTTTATATATTCAGCGAGTTAGCTTGTATCGTTTAACGATAACTTTTGCATGATGCATTTAATAATTGAGTTTAGAATGAAACAAAGTAATTCAGGAATTTGGTATCTAATTGATCATGTATCGAAAACAAAACAAAACGAGTGTTTAGTTGGATAAAGATTTCTGTGAGTAGCCTTTCAGTAGTCTTTATTGGTGGCTGTGGTGATGGATTCTTGATTAGGATGGAAAGTCAGTAGTTTTAGGGGATCGATGAAAACAAAGTATGTTTATTTGATTAGAGCCGGGCGTTTCTTTCAGAAATAAAAGGCAACTGAAGGGGTCCTGTATTAGGGTGTGGGTGGGTAATAACGACACAATGGAATGCACTAAGATTGAATTAAACAACCAAGTGGGTGGGTTATAAAACTGTAGGGTGGTAAAGTGGTTGGAAGATGGACAGAGTGGAAAGGTGGGATGATAAATTGGTGTGGAAAAGTGACATGATAAAGCGTCAAGTTCCGAAAACATACAAAGTGTGTGATGAAATGGGTGGGTGAAAAGGTTGATTGGCGTGCGCTTGGTTTCAATTTAAGTGGTAGGTGGGTGAATTTATTTCAAGTGGAAGGTGGGTGTTTTTAATTGAAACAGCTGGCAGATTGTTCCATGCAATTGTATGGGCGGACGGATGGGTACAACTTAGGAGGCATGCGTACTGATCTCTAATAATAAACACCTTGGTGTTTACTGCAATTTAAAGGATGGGCTTGTTTATCAAATTCAAACGGTATAACAGACGGTACAATTAAAGGAAGATGGTTTGGTCAGCTTTAATGGGCTGGCTGTTGGTTCCAACTTAAGAGGCAGACGGATGGTTCAAATCTAACGAGCTGGCGGGGCGGGTGCACTTTATGGAGCAGCCAAATAATTTCAATTGAATGGGCGGGCGGGTAATTCCAATTGAATGGACGGATGATTCCTATTTGGTACGCGGTTGCATTGATCCAATAAAAACAAATAGCCGGGTGGTTTCAATTCAAAAGGCGTAGAGAAAGTCCAATTTGATCTAATTAAGGAGCGTAAGGGTTGGTGCAATTTAATGGAAGGTACATTTTTTCCAATTAAGGAGGCAGGAGGGTGGTTCCGATTTATAAACGGGAGGGGGTGGTTCCAATTTATATTAAGAAGCAAGCAGATGGTTCCACTTGAAAGAACTGTTGGGAATTTTTGATATAAGTGTCAAGCTTTTCCCAATTTAGAAAGAGGTTGGTTGAGTCCAGTTTAGCAGGTGGGAGATGGCGTCCAACTTAAGGGCGAGAGGAGTGACCTAATGTTCGAGGCCGGCCGGTGGGTCCAATTTAACTTTAACGGGCGGGTTGGTCAAAGTTAAGGAGGGGTGGTACGGTAAAGTCATATTTAATGGGAGAAGTTGGTTACAATTTAAAGGGCGGGTGGTGTTTGGTTCCTATTTAATGATTGGCAGAAAGATGCAATTTAAGTAAGAGGGGGAGGTTGCAATCTACGGGTACGGGTAGCTGCAATTGAAGAGCTGAGCCGGTGGTTCCATTGGCACTGGCGGGATCATGCGTTCAATTTAGGGGCGGGTATATTGATCCAATTTAAGGAATAGCCGGCTCTTGTATTTAAGTGGAGAAACATTCTGTGAAGTTGAATGAGTTGCCGGTTGGTTTGGATGGTGCAACTTAAGGGCAAGAAAGTATGGTCTGATTTGATGGGCGGGCGATCGTTTCTAATTTAAGTGGCAGACGAGTGGTGATAGTTTAGGGGCAGGTGGGGGAGGAAAGTGGGTCTAATTTTATGGAAAGTATGATGGGTCCAATCTTAAAGACAGGGAGTGTGGGTCAATTTAAAGGGGAAGGAGGAGGGTGGGTCAAATTTTAGGGGAAGGAGGATAGCGGACAGGGACGAGGTGATGGCGGGTAGAGGAAGGAAGGATGGTGCACAGGAAAGAGAGAGTGTGCACAATATTAGGGGAGGAAGGGTGGGATCTTTTAAGAGAGGGACGGAGGGTTCAATTTTATGAAAGGAGGGTTGAGTCCAATTTGAAGGGAGGGTGTAGGTCCACTTTTACGGAAAGGAGGGTGAGTCTTATTTTAAGGAAAAGGAGTTTGAGTCCAATTTTAAGAAGAAGGAGGCTAGGTCCAATTAAAGAGGGGGGGGGGTCCATTTTAGGGAGAGGGACGGTAAGTTTAATTTTAGGGGAGGAAGTGTGAGTCAAATTTTAAGGGAGGATGTAGGTTTAATTTAGGAAGGGTGTGTATAATCTTAAGGAAAGGGAGTGTGGGTTCAATTTTGATGGAAAGACGGATGGGTCCAATTTAAGGGGAGGGATGATGGCGGACACGGGAAGAAGAGATGGCGGAGAGGTGAAGAGAGCATGGCGCACAGAGGAAGGAGGGTGGGTTTAATTTTAGGGGAGAAAGGGTGAATCAAGTTTTACGGGAGGGAATTTACGTCAAGTTTTAGGAAAGGGAGGGTGGTTCCAATTTTAGGGTAGGAAATGAGGGTCCAGTTTTAAGGAAAGCTTTTTTCCATTTTAAGAAAGGGCGGGTGGGTCTAATTATAGAGAAAAAAGGGTGAAATCAATTTAATAAGCATCCATTTTTACGAGGCGGGATGATGGTCTAATTTTAAGAGAGTGAGGGTGGGTCCAATTTAAGGGGGAGTGAGGGTGGAATTAATTTGATTTGAAGGTAGGGGATCCAGCTTTAGGGGAAGGAGGCTGCCTTCGACTTTAAAGGAGGGACTGTGGGTTCGATTTTAAAAGAGTAATGGTGGGTTTATTTTGAAAAGGCTGGATAGTGGGTTCAAATTTATGGGAGGGAGGATGTGTCCATTTGTTTAGGGAGGACCGTGGAATAATATTGATGAGAAGGAGTGGGATCCTCTTTTAGGGTAGGGAGAGAGAGTTAGATTTTAAAGGAGGGTGGGTCCCATTTAATAAGAGGGATGATGGCGGACAAGGAAGGGAGAATGTCGGAGATGTGAAGGGAGAATTTCCCACAGGGGAAGGGAGGGTGAATTTAATTTTAGGGGAGATAGGGTGAATCAAGTTTTACAGAGGGAAGCTACGTCTAGATTTAGGGGAGGAAAAGAGGGTTACAGTTTTGAGGTGGGAAATGAGGGTCTAATTTTAAGAAAAAGTTTGTCCATTTTAAGAAAGGGCGGTTGGGTCTAATTATAGAAAAGAAAGAGTGAGATTAATTTAATGATAGGGTGGGGGATGCATTTTTAGGGGAAGGGAGAGTGGGCTCGACTTTACAGGAAAGAGGGTGAGTTCCATTTTATATAGGGGAGGTTGGGTCTTTTTTTGGGAGGCGTGATAGTGAGTCTAATCTTAAGGGATGGAGGGTGTGTCCATTTTGAAGGCAAAACGGTGGAATACATTTTATGAGAGGGAATAGGATCCATCTTTTTTTGGGAGAGAGGAAGGGCCATATTTTATAGGAGGGACGGTGGGTCCAATTTTAAGAGGCGGTATATTGGGTCCAAATTTAGGGGAGGAAGGGTGGGTCCAATTAGAGATGAGGAAAGATGGATGCATGTTTAAAGGCGGGATAGTGTGTCTAATCTGAGGGGGAAGGGTTGGTCGACTGTTGAGGAGGAAGGATGGGTCCAATTATAGGAATGAGAAATGGAAGTCACGTCCAGTTTTAGGGTAGGAAATCAGGGTCCAGTTTAAGAAGGGTTTGTCCATTTTAAGAAAGGGCGAGTGGTTCTAATTAAAGAAAAAGAGAAAAGAGTGGAGTCAATTTGATGAGAGGGTGTGGAATCCAATATTATGGGAGGGATGGTGAGTTGGACTTAATAGAAGGAGTTTTTATTGATTTATTATGAGAGAGGGTTGGGTCCAATTTTAAGAGGCGTTATAGTGATTCTAATCTCAGGGGAGGGAGGGTGTGTCCTAGTTTTAGGGACGGACGGTGGAATAGCTCTAATGAGAGGGAGGAGCTTTAGTTTTATGAGACGAGGGAGGGTCCGATTTTATAAAAGGAAGGTGGTTAAATTTTCAAAAGGCGGGATAGTGGGTCCAATTTTAGGAGAGGGAGGGTGTGTCCATTTTTTCAGTTAGAGGAGACCGTGGAATATGTTTTAATAAAGAGAATTGATCCAGTTTTAGGGCAAGTAGGGAGGGTTAGATTTGATAAGAGGGAGGGTTGGTCCATTTTTAAGAGGTGTTATAGTGGGTCCAATCTTAGAGGAGGAAGTGTGTGTCCAATTTTTGGGTAGAGACCATGGAATCAATTCTATGAGAGGGAAAGGGATCCAGTTTTAGGGGAGGGAGGCAGTGTTCGATTTTATAGGAGGGACGGTGGATCCATTTTTAAGAGGTGTGATAGTGGGTCCAATTTTAGGGAAGGAAGTGTAGGTTCAATTATAGAGGAAGAAAGGTGGGTGTATTTTTAAAGGCGAAATAGTAAGTTCAATTTTAAGAAAGGGAAGATGGGTCCAGTTTAGGGAGGGAAGGTTGGTCCAGTTTTAAAGAAGAAGGGTGGGTCCAGTTTTATGGGAGGCAGGTGAGTCCAATTTTAGGGGAGGAAGGTGTGACCAATCTGAGAGGTGGAAGAGTGGGTCTAATTATATGATAGAGAGAGGGTATGTCCAATTTCAGGGAAAGGAGAATCTGTTCAAGTTTAGAGGAGCAAAGGTGGATCCAGTTTTACAGAAGTGAGGGTAGGTCCAGTTTTAGGGTAGGAAATGAGGTTCCACCTTTAGGGTAGGAAGATTAGGTCCAGTATTAAGGAGGAAGGGTGGGTCCCAGTTTTAGGGTAGGAAATCAGGGTCAGTTTTAAGAGAAGGTTTGTCCATTTTAGGGGAGGGCGGATGGTTCGAATTATAAAAAAAGATAAAAGAGTGGAGTTAATTTGATGAGAGGGTGTGGGATCCAATTTTTTGGGAGGGATGGTGGGTTGGACTTTTGATAGTTAACATGGGGTGGGTGGGTCTCACTTTGATTATAGTGGTTTAACATGAGGAAGGTGTGTGTCCTAGTTTTGGGGACGGACGGTGGAATAGGGTCCAATCAGAGGAGGGTTTTTATAGAGGGCAGGATAATGGGTGTGTGTCCATTTTTTTAGTTAGAAGGACCGTAGAGACCATAAAAATTAATTTTATGAGAGAGAAATTTGATAAAGATCCAGTTTTCAAGAGGGAGGGAGGGAAATGTTTAGGTAGAGACCATGATTTTATAGAGAGGACCAGTGGATCCATTTTTTTAAGAGGTGTGATAGTGAGTCCAATTTTAAGGGAGGAAGTGAAGGTTCAATTTTAGAGGGAGAAAGGTGGGTGTATTTCTAAGAGGCGGGATAGTAAGTTTAATTTTAAGAGAGGGAAGATGGGTCCAGTTTTAGGGCAGGAAAAGTTAGTCCAGTTTTAAAGAAGAAGGTGTGTCCACTTTTACGGGAGGGCAGGTGAGTCCAATTTTAGAGAAGAAAGGTGTGACCAATCTGAGGGGTGGGAAGGTGGGTCTAATTATATGGGGGAAAGGGTGTCCAATTTCAGGGGAGGCAGAATTCGTTCAATTTTAGGAGAGAAAAGGTGAATTCAGTTTTACGGAAGTGAGGGTAGTTCCAGTTTTAGGGTAGGAAATAAGGTCCACCTTTAGGGGAAGAAGAGTAGGTCCAGTATTAAGGAGGATGGGTGGGTAAAGTTTTAGAGGAAGGAAGGTGGGTGCAGTTTTATGAGAGGGTGGGTGGGTTTAATTTTAAGGGTAGGAGGGTAGAATCAATTTGATAAGACGGAGGGAGATCCATGTTTAGGGGAGAAAGGATGGGTTTGATTTTATAGGATGTATGGTAGGTTCGATTTTATAGGAGAGAGTGTGGATTAAATTTTAGGGAAAGGATGTTGAAACAAATTTCGGGGAGGGAGGGTGAGTCCAATTATAGAGGAGGGAGGGTTGGTCCATCTTTAGGAGGCGGGATGGTAAGTCCAGTTTGATGGATACAGATAAATGCAGATACTGTGTGGTTCCAATCTTAGGGGAAGGATGGTGAATCCAATTTTAGAGGAGATTGGTTTAAGTTGACGAAGAGTGGGTCAAATTTTAGGGGAAAGATGGTGGGTCTAATTTTTGGAAGGGAGAGTGGGTCCAATTTTTGGGAGATAGGGTGATTCCAATTTAAGGAGAAACGATGGATCCAGTTTTGGAGTTAGGCAGAGTTGGTCTAAATTTAGGAGAAAGAGGGGTCCAATTCTAATCGAGGGAGGATGGGTCCATTTTTAAGAGGCGGGATAGTGGCTCCAATTTTAGCAGACGGATGTTGTGTCCAATTTTAGGGAGGGAGCGTGGGTCCAATTATATAGGCGGAAGGTGGGTCCAATTTTAGGTGAAGGAAGGGTGGGTGCAATCCTAGGAGACGGAGCAATAGAACAATTTTAAGGGAAATAGGGTGAGTCCATTTTAGGGGAGGGAGAATGATGGACAGGGAAAGGGAGGAGGGCAGAGAGGGTAAGTGAGGATGGTGCATAAGGGAAGGAAGGGTGTGTTTATATCTATGGAATAAGAATGGGGACAATTTTAGGGGAGGGTGGGTGAATCCAGTTTTACGGAAGGAGGGTAGGTTCAGATTTTGGGTAGGAAATGAATGTACAGTTTTGAGGGGAGGGAGTGTAAGTTCAGTATCAAGGAGGGAGGTGGGTCTATTTTTAGGGGAGGAAATGTGGGTGCAGTTTAAGAGAGAACGGGAGGGTCCAACTTTAAGGTAGGGGGTTAGGTAGAATTACTTAGGTAGAGTTAGGTAGAAAAAGAAGGGTTGAGATCAATTTTAGGTGAGGGAGGGTGAAACCTGTTTTACGGAAGGAGTTTAATTCCAGTTTAAGGGAAAGGAGGGTGGATTTATGGTAGGAAATGGGGTCTTAGATTTAGGGGAGGGAAGATGATTTGATGTTAAGGAGGACAGGTGTTTCATATTTAAAGAAAGGGATGGTGGGTCCAGTTTTTACCTGGTGCAGTTTTAAAGGAGAGCGAGAAGGTTTTTTTTTAGAGAGTGGGTCCATGTTTTTTTGGGATGGAGGGTGAATTCAATTTTAGGGAAGGAAGGGTGGGTCTATTTCTAGGTTGAGGCAAGGTGTGTCCAATATCAGGAGAGGGATTGTGGGTCCACTTTTGAGGGGAGGAAGGGTGCGTTTAGTTTTAGGGTGAGGCAGAGTTGGGTCCGATTTGAAGAGAGGGAGGGTAGTTCCAATTTTAACAGGAGGGAGGGTGGGTCCAATTTCAATGGGAGGAAGCGTGGGTCCAATTTTATGGGGAGGGAGGGTGGGTCCATATTGAGGGGAGGGACGGATGGTGGCTCCAATTTTAAGAAAGGAAGGTTAATCTAATTTTGGGAGAGGAGGTGGGTTCATTTTAGGCTGAGGCAGGGTGGGTCCAAGAATAGGAGGAAGGTGGTTCCATTTTTAAAAGGGGATAGTGGGTCCAATTTCTGTAATGGAGGGTAAATCCAATTTTAGGGAAGGAGGGTATTTCCTGGAAGATATGCTGATGGTTTAAAACTTTGAGAAGGATATTGTGGTTTCAAATTAGGGATTGGGTCCAATTGAGTTCCAATTCAATGGAAGATTGGGTTGATCAAATTATGGGAAGTGGGTGTTTTAAGGCACAGGAAGGTGAGTCCAATTTATGGGGTTTGTTTAATTCAAGGGCTTGGTCAAATTTTGACCGCAGTCATGTGTGTTCAATTTTAAGGGGCGAGCGGGTGTGTTCCAATTGAAGGGGATGGCAGGTGGATCAAATTTAAAGGGTGGGTGAAATTTAAAGGTGAATCTAATTCAACTGGTGGGTTTACTCGAGGGGTAGATACTATTTACGAAATGGTCCAATAGAAGGGCGACCGTGTATTTCCAACTTACGGGGAGGGCAGGTGGTTCAAATTTCAGGGAAAGGAGGTATTTTCAATGTATGAGAGAGAGAGAGTCTTACTAAAGGAACGACGGATTGTTTCCAATTTAAGGGGAACGAAATGAGGCTCCAATTTGATGGAAGTGTGGGTCGGTGGAATTTAGCTGAGAGCGGATTACTTTTCTGACAGGAAGGTGTGTCCAATGTTGGGGGAAGGCGTTTCAGTCCAATTAAAGAGGCCGGGAATATTTGTCCAATTTAAGGTTAGTGTATAATTTAAGCACCAAGCAAGTGGGTGCAGTTTAAGGCTTGATTTATTTTTGGCCTTATTTAAGGAGGTCAGTTGAGCTTAATTTTCAAGGGGGAGTTCAAATAAAGGAGAGGTTGGGTCTTTCAAATTAAACGGCGACAAGTGAGTGGAAAGTAGCGGAGTGTCCAATTTGTTGTCAATGGGTCTAATTAAAGTGACAGCAAGGTGTGTTAAATTTGAAGGGTGGACCGACAGACCCACCCTGCTTCTGAAATTGAAAGCACCCGATCCTGAAACGGTGGTCTCAACTTTAGGGCAAGTGATTGGTGCCTAATCTATGTGGAGGTAGGTGTGCCCATATTAAGGAGTGGACGGGCTTTGGCAATTAAGTGCCTGCTTTGGAGCTCAATACAAACAAATATCCATAATAAATGACGACTACTCCGGAACAAAATGATTAAACGGTAACTCTTTCCACCAATCCATAATTTTAAACCTTACGTATTCATTCAAATGTCTGCATCATCAGTCGTGATTAGTATAAAATATCATTTAATCAGGTGAATACCTATTATGTGGCGTACCTGACTCTATAAATGCTTGAACTTGGTCAACCTTTAATCTTTATTTCCATTAAAGGGATGTTCTATATAATCAAAACCTTAATATAAGTTATATGTAAGATACCTGCCGGGAAAATATCATTCCACTTAAACGCGAAGAAAAAGATCACGACTTTGAGAAATCTGATTTAAAATGCATCAAAACATAAAATGGGCGACATTGTATCCAAAATAATTTAGAACTTGACCAATTTAAGTGGTTTTGGATTTGTTAGTATCAATATGCAACAATTTAAGATGATAGTGACAGATGACTAAATGATTATGATGCCAGAAGTTTCAACAATCCACCCCTTCAAACACGGACGTGCTCAATTTAATACAGACCTTTTGAACACCATCGAAGGGCATTCTATCTTGTATTCTATCAATATCATAATCAGCTGGTACTCATAAAGATGACATTTTGTCATAATTTGAACGTCATCGGGCTCTTATATTAATTATTTATTTACAAATCTGCGATGACAGAAAGTTTGGTGTATTTGATAAAAACCTGGCATAGATAAATTTCCACCTTGTTCTGTTTTCTTGAACATCATCAGTGCTACTCCTTGGTAATACATATTATCATTTCTCCTGAAAATGAAATGGTTTTAGCAGTATTTGTCCAAAACCCGTCAATCTGCACTCTTTCACTCCAAAATCCCAATGGTGTATTGTTTCATCTCATTAGCAAACATTGCTTCCTTACCAGTTGTCAATAGGTAAAATGCTGCCTAATATATATATATATATATATATATATATATATATATATATATATATATATATATATATATATATATATATATATATATATATATATATATATATATATATATATATATATATATATATATATATATATATATATATAGATATATATAGATATATATATATATATATATATATATATATATACATATATATATATATATATATATATATACATATATATATATATATATATATATATATATATATATATATATATATATATATATATATATAAATATATATACATATATATATATATTATATATATATATATATATATATATATATATATATATATATATATATATATATATATATATATATATATATATATATATATATATATATATATATATATATATATATATATATATATATATATATATATATATATATATATATATATATATATATATATATATATATATATATATATATATATATATATATATATATATATATATGTATATATATATTTAATGACATAATGTACAGCGATGAACTACATTACTTCTGTGTGCGAAGGAATTATCTGATTGGCCGATGGCATTTCGAATGATGTGAAAACTCAATTCAAGGGCATGCACTTTGTTCATGCGGATACAGCGCATCATAATTGATGGTTAATTCCATCATATCAGAAACATTGTAGAAACCATTTTGTTTTCAGGAAAGTGTAGCAAATAAGATCTATATGTAAAATACATTTTGTATTAAGTTTACATATAAGATAGAGATGATTCACCTCACGAAAAAATTGCCTTTCAGTAAGACGATGGCAAAGAAACAAACTGACAAAAAAACAAAATTGTGGTAAATATGCGTAATATTCTTCCTTCTTGTTCCTATTTTTCTTTTCACCAAGAATATATCAGAAAAAAATCAACCAAAAACATCAACAACTGAACATAGTATAATGATGAACCACATCTGACATGCATAAAAAGGTCTCCAAATTCGGGCCATTACAGCACCTCCACATGGCTGGCAAACTATATCAAATGCCTTTCCATTTTAACCGGGTGCATCACTTATACATTCTGGGAATGACAATGTAAAAGAAATAAATACTTAATTCATATATTCCTTATGTATCGTTATTCATTGATTCACCAATGAGCTTTGTGACAAATAAATGTATATCTATACTAGAGTACTTTTCTTTTACTTATATCTAATAAATGAAGGTCCCACGCAGCATCATTTCCATTAATTTTAGGGAGGTGGTCGAACCATAATTATACCTCCATATGATTCCCTGGTAACTGCTGGTCGACCCTCCTTGTACGTATCTGCCGTTGAGGAAAGCTTTGCTGCATAAATTACCAGGTATTGTTGTCTCGATCTCTAGTTAAAAATTGTTGGTTGCTGTTATAACTCATTTCATCTCCTGCAAAACGATTGGACTGAGAAGATTTTGAGGCAATGACATCACAACTAGTCTGATTTCAGTCGCTTCTATACTATGATGCAAAGCTTCAAACTTGAATATCTCCTTAACGGAATAAGAGTTTTGAAAGCTTTCTTTACTATTGTGTTTCTTTTGAAGTCCTCTTTCATATATGATGGACATGCTTGACCACTGAACTAATCCTTAAAAAATTGTCCTTTTTAAAGGCAGTTGAAGATTTTTGTGCCAATATGGGCAATATAGAAATTTGTGTGTTATTGTTGTGATGTATGAACGGGACAGTCTCTATTTTCTGATGTAAATTCATTGGTTTTAACCCTCTGCAATTTGTTTTTGAAAAAGCAAAGATTTTCTAATGAGTAAGATTTTAGTTTTGACAAACTTAATTTAGGACTTGGTTTCTACATGAATTTAGGATTATGTGGATGGATTCCTAATTTAAGAGCCAAAGTGGGTGTGTTTTTAATTTAGGAGTGGGTGGGGCTAGGTCCTAAGTTACGGGCATGCGTACAGGTTTTTTTTAGAGGCAAATAGAGGGGTAAGTCTATGGATCTACATTTTAAATTTGGAGTACTATTGCGAGGATTATTTTGGCGTGGACTCCTATTTTAGGGGCGGGTGGGATAGTTAGGTTTCCTTCAGTAAGATGTTGGTTTCTTATTTAGGAATTACTTATTCATTTAGGGTGGGTTTCTAGTATATGGGTGGGTTCCTAACTAAGGCATGGACAGGCGGTTCTTAATTTAGAGTGTAGGTGGGCTCCTTATTTATGGGTGGGCTCTTTATTTATGGGAGTTACGGTTCCTTATTTGGGGTAGCTTCCGAATTTAAGAGTGTTTAAGAGTGCAGAGGCAGGTTCCTCATTAAGGGGTTGTTTTCCAATATATGGGTGAGTTACTATTGTAAGTGAAGGTGGGCGGGTTCCTAATTTAGGGGCGTTTTTTTACATTATGAGTGGAAGGGAAAGTTACTCACTAAGGGGTTGGCTCCTAACATATGGGTGAGTTCCTACCTTAAGTGTAGGTAGACGGGTTCCTAATTTACAGGTTGGTGGGTGGGTCATAATTTTAGGTAGGTCGGCGCATTTCTTAATGTTGGGGTGGATTCCAACATAAGTGTTGATTCTTAATTTAAGGGTTGCTGGGTGGTTTCCTATCATTAGGAGTGGATGAGTGTGTTCCTATTAAAGTGGTGGGTTTGTGGGTTCCTAGTTTAAGAATGGGTGTGCAGGTTCCTAATTTGGGAACAGGCTTGTAGGATTTTTGAAGGGCAGATTCATAGCTGAGTTCTCAGTTAGTGGAATGGTTCCTTCTTCAGGGGTGGGCTCTTAATTTAGTGGCGACTTCCATATATATATATATATGTGATTTCTTAATTTATGAGTGGCTGAATGACTGGGTAAGTGGGTTCTTCATATACAGGCAGGCTTTCTGATTTCTTTTTAAGAGGACAATTTAAAACTGAGTGCTTTTGTTATAATTTTAGGTGTGGTTGGATGGTTCCTAATTTAGTGTATGGCATACAAGATTTTTTAGGCGCAGATTTAAGCCTGAGACCCTAACTAATGGAAGGGTTCCTTATTCAGAGTAAGTTCCTACTTTAACGGTGGGCTCCTAATTTTGGGGCTTGCTCCTAATTTAGGGGTTTACTCCTAATTTAGGAGTGGTTGATTATTTATGGGTGGCTTGGCGGCTTTCAAATCTAGGAGTGGATGCGCAGGTTCCTAATTTGAGGAACCAAGCTGATTTTTTTATGGGCAGAGAAAAGGGGAGGATAGTTTATTCAGGGGTGGTCTCCAAATTTAGGGGCGGGCTTATAAAATATGGTTGATTTCCTAAACTATGAGAGGGTGGGTGGTTTCCTAATCAAGGACTGGCGTGCTGTTTTGTTTTTTAGGGACATAAGAATTAGAGTTGATATTTTGGGTGAAGTTTGATTTACGGATTGGTTCTTTATTCAGGGGTGGGTTTTTAAATAAAGGGTAGATTGAAGAGATCCTCATTGAGAGGTATGTAAGCGTCTTCCTAATTTAGGAGTGGGTAGGCGGATTCCTCTGTTATTATTTGAGAATTTATTATTTTTTGAGTAGCTGGATGGATTTCTAATTTTAATGGGGATTTCTAAGTTTATAATTGAGTAGGATGAGTTCCTTATTCAGAGATGGTTCCTAATTTAGGAGTGGTTTCCTAATGTAGTGTGTGGGTTCTTAACTTAGAAATGGGTTGGCGGGTTCCAAATTTAGTGATGGGTGGACGAGTGCCTAATTCAGGAATGAATGGGCGGGTTGATATTTTAGTGAATTCCTAACTTTTGAGGTTTCTTTCTCACTTAGGGGTGGGGGTTGTTTTGAATAAAGGATTGGGTGGATGGTTTCCTAATCTAGTGGTGCTTGGGTGGGTTCCTTATTTAATGGTGGAACGGGTTCCTTATTTTGGGGTGGGTGGGCTCTTAAATAAGGGGGAAGGTGGTTGTTAAAAGTTTATGGACGGAAGGTATTTATAGAGCTGAACATTAGTTCCTGGTTTATAAAGGTGCTGATGGGATCATGATTTAGGGACATATCACAGTGTTATCAGTTATCAGTATTAGGCAGGTGCATTCTTAAATTAGGATATCGCCGACCAAAGCCTAATCAAGGAAGCCGCCTGCTGGCTATAAATTAAGACACCACCCACCACCCATAAATTAGGAATACTACTTACCGAACTTTAATTTAAGAAAACTTCCCACCCACTCCTAAACAAGGAGAGCGCTTGCCCTAAGCTATGAACTCACCCAGTGTCCAACCCTAAATAAGAAACTTTCCACAGCCAACTCCTATTTTAGGAAACCATAAACATATTACCCACGCAACATCAACCCCCATATTACAATATTATAAAGCTGCCGACCCACCCCAAAGTAAGAAATTGGCCAACCTACTCATCCTTAAATTAGCAACCGATCGTCTGCCTGCCACAAAATTAGGAACTTGCTCCTAGGTTATGACACTCCCCCCACACACCCCTTCCACCCCATTCAAATAAAACCTAATTATCTTAAATTTAGAAGCCATGCCAAGCTATTGCAAACTCCGGATTTTCAATTCTAATGTCAAGACGGTGCTGTTGAATAACTCAAAATGGCCATTTACTCAAAGTAATTACGCATTTTCGTTCATAATTGCCCCCGCCAATTTTTTCGAATAAAATGGTTTGAAAAAGTGCCAAATGTAACTCTCTCGACAACAGCCAACCAACAAGCAAATGCGGATACAGACTGAATGAAGGAAGTGGCGTTGGGTTGGGACACAGTTTGAGAACGGATGCTTCATGCATAACCAGACAAGTACTTGAGAGGAAGCCGCATGGCAAAACGAAAAAAAGATCGGCCAAACAGACCTGCCGGAGGAGTCTGTTTGACAAGCTAAAGTCACAGTTGTCTTCTTAGAAACATACCAACACCATAGCCAGAGATCGACAAAAGTGCAAGACAATTGTTGAGACCCTAAGTAGAGACCCCACGTTCCACATGGCGGACTAAGTAAAACCTGAACAACTTTACAACGTACTTCCTTTCATGTTTTCCAATTTTAGAGAAACAATGCTTAACCACCCTTTCTAAATTGAAAACAGTCAAGTGATGTATGACCGGTAAGAAAACACTGTTCGAATTTGTGTCAATTTTGTCCATATTTGTTTCTGTAAGAATGATTTCGTGACAGAGTATTTTTACGTATATTTGAATTGCTGACATGTTTTTTCTAAACTTTGCATCGCGTGGTAATCGCTCTTTCGCGGTTTTATTTAATTTTTCTGTATAAACGGTATTGTTCTGAATTATATCACTCTTCTCCCATGTGCTTTGGAAGTATGGATAATACAATATGCTTTAAAATTCTACATAGCCGTCATCTTATTAGTCGTTCTACATTTCTTTACTTCCATCAACAGTATTCTTTACCCTCTTTCTTGAACCACAGTGCATCCGGGTAACGAGTGGCTTAAGAACCAGATCCACAAAAACATCTGTCATTATCTCGATCCATCATTGAAAAATGTCGGGTGTTATACTCCACACAAGATCCGATAATTAAAAACAGCTGAAATAGATGTTTTGCACCATGTAGAATGCTAAGTTTACCTACAATGTATTTTTAAGAATTGATCAGAGACAAGCTTTGATAACATCTTATAGAAAACAATAATGTGATTAAACCAGTATTTGATTTCATATAATCTTTACATATTTCCAATTTCAGCGATATAATCAGGTTCTATAGGATGTCTAATAGTGGAAAGCTCCATGAAGGGTGGGTAGGATAGCTACCCACTCTGGATTAAAAAGACAGTAGCTGTTTTAGTCCGAAAGAAAAGTAGCAGAGTTTGGAAATCTTCCAGAAATGTTGATTGCTGTTGTCGAGATGTCTTAAAATGATACTTATCTTTCTTGGTGGGAAGAAGGTATCGTAGCTGCATTAGGATAATGAAAAGATAATGAAATTTAGTCGAAGTGTGTAACTGACATAATAGGAGGAAGGTACTAAACCCATGTAATATTCAAGGAAAAGTGGCTGAGATAAAAGATACAGATAAAAACGTATAGTTGGCAAACGGAGGGATGGTATAGATGTTTGGATAACCGGAATTTGAAAAACGGCTAACTTTAAATTAATTAAAGTACCGATATGGTTACTTGAGATGAATGGCTTTGTGGTAAATGTACTATAAACAGGTACACTTGTCGGTTAACGACTACAAGAAGAACTACTTTCGAGTTTGAAGGAATTATTTGATGCCATTTTAAAGAATCTGACAATACTCATAGAATTCGAGGGCATACCATTTTCTTCAGAGTTTGCAGTGCATTAATAATGATGGTTAAGGATAAAATTTGTAGAAACTATTTTGTTTCAAGAAAGTCAGTCAGGGAGCATTCCTAATGAAAGGAATATATTAAAACACGAGATTGTTCAGATGTTTCGAAAAATTTCATGTTTTCGAATTTCAATACTTGAAACACAAACACATATATTTTTGAAAACTAAAAAACCAAGCTGTATTGTCTTTTTCTAATTAATGTTTCAAAAATGGCGTGGTACACATTAAAAAGGAGTCGATAATAATTAGCCATGACAATAAGGTAGGTATTTTCTAAGTTTTAAGTTTTCTATTGCAAAGATATTTTTTCCAGACGATTATCAAATTTGAAATATGTAACATTGCATAAGGCTTTAACTTTATGATAGCCACTATCATGGGAAATGCCACAAAATGGTGGTTTCATGTAGCAAAATGTTCCTATTATTAGGCATACTTCCGGACTGAAGATGTAGTGAATTACACGTGTGGGAATAAATTATCTTGGATAAGCACTACACAATGACGATATA
This sequence comes from Chiridota heheva, assembly GCA_020152595.1. Lineage (NCBI taxonomy): Eukaryota > Metazoa > Echinodermata > Holothuroidea > Apodida > Chiridotidae > Chiridota > Chiridota heheva. The sequence goes on along the minus strand of JAIGNY010004348.1, from coordinate 53,942 downwards.
GATGATTCCACCTACAACAAAACTTTGTCATTCAGTAAGCAGAGATAAAGAGACAAAATTGACAAAGAATGGTCAATAAATTATAGAAATTAAAGGTTATTTCCATCATTCTTGTCCTTATTCTTTTTTCAATTGAAGAATGAATTACAAAAATCAATTATGATTCGATTTACATCGTTCTCATTCTAGGTCATAAAATAAATGAATAAAGAATTTATGCATGAAAAGGCTATTACAACACCTCCATAAGACAAGTTACAAGGGCAATCCATTCCGACAGTAGAAATTAAAAGAAGTATTAACTATAAAAACTATAAAAATAGATCTGCGAAATTCATACGCATCATCATTTCCATGAACTTAAGGGAGCCATGATTATTAATTCCACAGGACTCCAACGTCACTGTTTGATACCCTCAACCCTTGTTGTATGTATCTGCCGGTGAAAAACGCATAGATGTATGCATTAAAGCACTATGTACCTGTGTATCTCGTCGCACACGATCTGCTACTTCCATTATTGTCTTGATCTCTACTTTAAAATTGTTGGTTGTTGTTAAACATCATGCAATCGTTTCCAAACAGATCTGGCAATTTAGGACAAGAGGTAACAAAATTGTAAAACTGATATATTTTACTTTTACTTTGATTTTATTAGTATAACCAAACTGTTTCACCAATAATATTGATTCTGCTCGTTCATACTACCATAAATGATAATGTTGCGGAAATAATTTTCAGAAATCCAGCCTGTTGATCCAAATGCACATTTACCCATCTGAAGACTTTCAATTTTCAACATAACAACAAACAAGCTGTACATAGGTTGATAATAAAATATGTAATTGATTAAAAATGCTAATTACACAAAAATGCATTACCTAATGGATTCAAATTTAGCAGCATCTTTAAGTTAATAAAGTCGAGTGAAGATAAAATATACATTCTATCAAGAACAGCCCATAATCCACTCCAGCCACTTTAAGCATTCAAAGAAAATATTAATGACCAGTGATTTGTATCAATTATCTTTCTCAATTTCAAACTTGATGTTTTAGAAACCAATTTGAAAATAAAATAGCAGACGTATCTATCCATATCAGACTTATAATATAAGCATCAAAAATCCATAATCAAAATAAACTTTCTTAAACATGCATCTGGGAAAACAAAAGTGTTACATGTAACTTATCCTCCGCATGCCTGGTGCCAGTCCCTAATCTCTCCGTTTTTATATGCGTCCCAATATAGTTTTAGATATGCCTCACTTTCTACGCCCTGCGTGTAGCCTTGTAAAAGCTGTGTTGCATTTATTGCTGAAGTCTTGTCTGAGTGTATTCAATGAATTTACATCGTCGCCTTAATACTTCATTGTATTGTGAATCTCATTTGGTATGTGATAAATTTGCAGTTCTCTATCTGTCTAGGAGTAAGCAGAGAGAAAGCAAGAGACCAAATTGACAACAAATCAATCAATCAATGAATTATTAAAATTACGCGTTGCATCTGCCTTCTCGGCCTATTTTTCTTTTAATCAAAGAATAAATCAGAAAAAAACCTATCAAAACTGATTCGATTTATATCGTTCCCGTTCTGAGTAATGCAGTATGCAAGAAAAGATCATTACAGTGCCATCATAGTGCTGCAAATTCTGACAGGTTACATGGGCAATCCATTCCGGCAATGACAATTAAAAAAAGCATGCTGAACGTGTTTTTTTTGCTTGATTCCCAGCAAGCAAAGCAAATCTTGCCGACAAAGAAACGACTGTGTACTCGAGTACTTTTTTGTACTTACATTAATTTACTATAAAAAAAAAAAAACTTGAAAATGGATCATAAAATTCATACGCAGCATCATTTCCATTTGCGGAAAGGTTACAGCCATAATTATTAGCCCACATGACTCCCACGTCACTGCCTGTTACCCTCAACCTCATTGTACGTATCCGCTGTTGAGAAACGCATTACTGCATGCATTCAACCACCATGGACCTGGGAATCTCGTCGCACACGATCTGCTACTTCATTCATTGTCTCGATCTCTACTTTAAAACTGTTACTTGTTGTTGTTATAAATCATGCAGTCGTTTCCAAACAGATCTGGCAATTTAGGACAAGAGGTAATAAAATGGTAAAACTGACATATTTTACTTTTACTTTGAAGTATGACCAAATTGTTTCACCACTAAAATTAGTTCTGCTCCTTTAAGTCGTTCATACAAGCATAAAAAATTGTTAATAAATGATATTGTTGCGGAATTAAATTTTAGAAATCCGACCTGTTGATCCAAAGGAACATTTCCCCACCTGAGGATTTTCAAATTTCAACATAACAACAAACAATCTGTATATAGGTAAATGATAAAACATGTAACCTAATGAAACAGCTAATTACAACAAAATTGCATTACCCAATGAATTAAGATTTTGTCTTGTTTAATTTAAGACAATTAAATAAGAATAAGGTATACATTCTATCAAGAACAGTTCATTGGATATCCAAACCACTTTATGCGTTTTTCAAAATTTCATTGGATATCCAAACCACTTTATGCGTTTTTCAAAAATTTCATCTCCAGTGATCTGACTCAAAAAAATTTCCTCGATTTCAAAAGTTGATGTTTTCAGAAACCAATTTGGAAATTCTAATATAGTCGTTTGTAATATATGTGGACCTTTAAAATGGTCGATTTCAAATAGATTCGGGTATTTATGGCAAGGAGTAACAAACTGATAAAATGACATATTCTCCGTTTACTTTGACTGTATTAGTATGACCAAATTGCTTCACCAACAATATTCATTCGGCCCATTGGATTTGTTCAGACTGATATTAAAAGAATGTAAATAAATAGCATTGTATTGTATTTCAATTACAGAAATTCAACCTTGTGTCTAATGGAACATTTTGCCATTGCCTAATGAATTAATTATATTATGTGTTCTTAAAGGCGGTTCCGATACGATATGGCATATAGCTACATAAGAGAGCTACATAGTAGTAGTTGCAGAGTATGAATTATATAGGACTTACATATTAGCTAACATATAGTCGGAGCTACGCTTAAAGCTTCATATGAGTAGCTATATAGTAGGAGCGACATATATACATAATAGCAGTAATAAAATAAGGTTAATAGTAATATTAGTAATATTATTATCACTAAGAACTAAATTTACCCTAGAATTGTCTTAAATGTATATGAAAGACAACACTGAACTGCTTAGAAGAAAGTAATATTGTGGCATCTTAGTGCATGAATCACAGTACAGTTTGCAAAGTAATAACAACCAACAGTTTTCTACCAGGGATCAGGACAAATTCATGGTGTGGAACAAATTATCCAGGTCCGTGGTGGTTTGGAAGTGGCTGAGGATATGTTCTGTTCATGGCAGATACAGTACGTATAAGAAAAATTGAAATAAAACAATAAAGTAGTCAGCAAGGGTATACGTAGCTTCTTATTCAGTATATTACAATGGAAAAAGGGTGTCTTTAAATGAACACTAAATAATTACTAGTGAATTAACTGATTACCTGATTTGTTAGCTTAAAGATATTGAAGTATAATACTAGCCTTAAGAAAACATTAATTAAGTTTGGATGTAGATATCCATCTCTTAATTTTTTGCAGTATGGAATTATCGGTTTGTTTGGTATTTGGAAAATATTCAATACTAGCATAAAATTGCTATTAGCAATATTGAAAAGCACTGGCTGAAATACAAGATGACCCTTGGAAAACTGGCAAATTAATGATGATTGTGACCGCTATTATTTTTTTTGTATCTATGACGACCAAAAAAAAAAAACACGTAAATTTGATGTTTCTAACGACAATAATGACATTAACAACGGTTAAAATACTGTTTTATAAAATACAACCACTCCAAATATGAAAGAAACGAAGATGAAAATACGGACAACGAAGAAGGCAATGAAAATAATGACGATTATGACGAAGTTTTGCATGTGGAATGTTCAATCCCACTTCCAAGTTCGTTGTTATCTTAAAATCAGCCATTCTATTTGATCGCGTCTCCGGCATTTACTCCTTAGCATAACTAATAGATATGACACGCTAACCATCGTTCGTGGGTTGGTGTCCTTTTTGGCTGTATAGCTGAGCTTAATGGGAGTTAAAGAGATTACATAAAGTTGCATAGTGTACCTTTAAAAGTGGTAGCGTGGTGATACGTCGCCAATATATACTTCAGCGAACATTAACCCAGTAAAAACAAACGCAGATTAGAACAAAGTGTTTCATATCAAGATCTGCCCTTTAGTCCATGAGACATGCTCTGTATACAAATGAGCAGCACTCAAGATCGTTTCGTTCCAAGGGTAGCGTGTGTATCAAGTACATTTATGTTACGATTGGATGATTAGAACTTGAAAAAAGTGGATCACCAAAATACAAGAGGGGTTAGGTTGGTTGATTAATGCATTGATGAATAAACCAGTTGGTTACCTGGGAGCCGAGTTTGGTGGATAATAGGTTAAGCAAGACGGATAGCAGTTTGGTTTATCAAGCTGATAGCTGAGACAGTTTACACAGTAGTTAGATAGATGGTAAGGTGCCTAACTTGTGATGGATTGATTGTAGGACTGGTATCTGGGATAGACAAAAGGGTGAACAACAGTATGTATAGGGGCAACATATGTGGATATGTTGGTAGCCAAAATGGGTGGAAAGATAAGCTTCGAAATGCGTGAATGCTTTACCTGAGTAGCAATGCTGGCATGGGTAGAATAATGAGTAGCTCATACGGGAGAGAATAAGAGAATGTGTGTAGTTCAAGTAATTCAGAATTTGGCTATCCAATCAAAGTATGTATGAATAAAACAAATTTTTTGACCAAAATGATGTCATATAGGAATACTCACAAGCATATCATCAAGGTAAAATTAATAGGGTAAATATATTTGTAAAATCTTCTTTTGTATTAAACAAAATCACTTTTGCATCCCTGAATAAGTCTCACATTCACCACAAACAGTTACTTATTGCTGTACACTATATCATTGTTTTGACACACTTGCATCTTATATATGCGTCCTTGCTGGCGACCATATGCATTCTAATTAGAAAGTTTGGAGTTCACGACAGGAATAACTGTTGGCAGGATTAATTTCAATCAGCTCCAGCCATTTTAACATTGGTCTTCCTATCCCCATTCTTTGGATGAAGGAAGTTCTGGTACTTATAGAAGAACTTGATCTCAATAATGACCTGCTTGATTCGCAGGTCTCCTGACTGGCTGATGTGCTGATTAAGAGCTGATTTGGTTGAGGGAAGACGTCCAATAGACCTGCCCTTCTATTTGAAAAAAGCTGCAAGCCAGCTTTATCTTCACTACTTGTTTGATTTGTTTGGTTATATATCATAGTAACAAAGTGTTCTAAAAAGCCAAAAGCACATCATAATTGATTGGCATGCATTGTTTGATAGGTAACATTCATGTTTTAGGATCCTTACCTTCAACACACACCTACTATATAGAGTTCATCACGCCAGCGCATACCTAACTCCTTCGTTTTTAAGACGTGAATATGGATACTTTACAGAGTCATCTCAAGAACCATGAACAGTCCCAATTCAAAGATCAGCGACACGACAAAGAATCATGCATCTCAGCCTTTCTGTCGGCATATTACCATTGCTATACATTGTAAATCGATGACAACCATGTCAACCCAGCAAGACCTAAAACAAGCCAACCCACTGAATCGCTCAAACTATCAACTAATATTGCAGTCAACACCGATCCCACCTGCACACTGACCGTGCCGACACCACATTAAATTAATCCACCATTTGCTATTCTGAAGTTCTCTTTCATACAAAATGCTCAGTTGATCACTGAACTAGTACTTTAATTATCAACAAAATAATTCGAACCGTGGTTTTAAAAGATGTAGTGCACAATGCAGAGCATTACTGCACAATGTAAAATCAACTTTTTTCGAATTTTATACCAAACAGCCAAAAGCAATGTCAGTTTACGAAGTACGATTATTGGTATGAACAAAATTGCCTGAGCAATGTAGTCGATAATCTCGATATTTGGAGATTGGATATATGCATCTGACAGTCTGAGACAATTGAACATTTTGCAGGAATTATTGCCTGTCTGTCTGTTGTCGGTAATTTGATGTAAAGCTCTACAGGGTGTTTTACATTAATCACTTTAATGATCTGGATGATTATCCGAATATGAACGAAGTTGCCTGACCATTTTGTTAGATTTGTTTTGCGTCGTATAAATCCGAGATAATCGAACATTTTGAAGGAATCATTGTCAACTACCGGTAATTTCATGTGAAACTCAACATCTTTGTTTTTCGTTAACGACCCAAACGATTATCCGATAATTTTATATATTATCAAAATTCTCGTTCAAAACATAGAAATCTTTACGACTGCACATAGTGCAGTTATTACATGCATACTTGGTAGGTAAAATTAATAACTTAAATACTTCCCGCTGCTTATGAAAGGCGCTGACAATATAAAAAGGTTCACTGAATTTTTACAAAATACTTCACACATAAATGATACAAAATAAAATAAAAACTTGAAAACATCAATGTTGCAGTAGCTCAATATATATGTTGATGTTATGATAATGTGCCTGAGGGGTTATAACGTCAGAATGTCAAGGCTAGGTAAAATGGCGGGGATTTTGTGTCCTAGTTACTGTAGACTGGTATTGTTAATGCTGCAGCTACCCTTAATTAAAGCGAAATCAACATTTGTTATGATATTATAGTTTGATGGTCAATTGTTTAATTTCTCCACGGGCCCCACTTGTTCAACTGCTTACTGACTTAATAAAATTTCAGTTCACAGAGTTTTAGTTCAGTTTTAGTTCAGTTTGAGTTCAGTTTGAGTTCAGTTCTAGTTCTTGCCCAGAACGGTCAGAAATATGACCGTTATTTGGAAGTATTTTTAAAAAGCTAGTACAGGCAAAGTGAGATTGTTGGATACACCTAAAGATAAATTTGAGGACATGATGGCGGCAGTGGTGCAACAATTGGTAAGGACGGGTGGGTAAACCCTACGGTTCCCGAGCAATCTGGGCTCCCTGAGAACTTATATTGTTATATGTCTGTTATGGGCTCCGTGCGCCAATGCCCCACGGGCCCCGTGATTCTAGCAGACCTGCCAACTAGTACGATTTTGCCTTATTTAATACAGGAAAATGTTAAGAATACGATTGTACGTTTTTTGGCACCAGAATACGGCTTATTTATTCATTTATTATTATCATTTATGTTTTTATTATTACTACTATTATTTATCATTTTTTTAAATATATATTTTTTTTGCTCTCACTTTTTACGCTCGGTTGGCGTTTATGTCGTCTTGAAGGACTTTTGCCGACTTAACCGATTCAGATTACGATTTATAACCATTTTCAACACTTAACAAGTTTCCGTATGCACTTTTCTTAAAGTCCCTGCATACGGCGAAGTCCTTGCCATTTTTAAAAATATTTTTTTGAATTTAATAAATTTTAAGCACTACATAATCTGACATTAAATAGCCACAGTAAACCTTTGTTTTGTACATTTTTTTGAAGAGTACAGTTTTTTTAAAATCAAAAATAAAACTTTTGTAGTTCCAGAATACAGTTTAGTGATGCTAAAGGTTGGAAGGTCTGCTCTAGTTGTGCCACTAATGGTCTTCCTTGATGATTGTTCATCTCACATTTTTTCTCATACATAACCGAGCTGAATATTTCATAGACAAATTAATCTTCACCACCAAGAATTATTTTTACAACTTTGTCATGCTTCCTGATTTGACCTTCATGATCAAATCACATATCTCATTTTCATGCATCGTCACGACAACCATTCATGACACTTTTAAGTTCAAAATCATTGTCACCCACACAATAGAACAGACTGCCAACTATGACAATAAATTCAGTTGCCAACCATCTTCACTCTTGTCACCAACTCTAAGTGTCTGATATCAAGGGACACTGGAATTCTCAGCCCAAAATCTTAGATGCTTTTTTTATGATACTTATTTTTGATTCTGTATCATTCATAAAGAAAACTGTGTTTAAAGTTTCGGCATTCATATGCTAAAAATTGCCAAACTGTGCGTGGGCAGGAAGCCTTACTCCCCAGCTCATACAATTAGCATTGGAAATTTACTATATAGCATACAAGGTGAAGAAATTGGTCAGCAGTTACCTTGGAGGATTTCGGCTACGTTTCAAAACACCGCATCACACAATGGCAAGAATTGGAAAAAAGTTTCATAACTGGATGTACAATTTCACCCATTTTATTTCTTATAGGCATGAAATTATTGATTACTGCAGCTGCAAAAGAAGCAAGAGGACCAAGAATGGAGTCTGTATAAGGCAGCCTTTAATACGAGTTATCAATGCATTGTCATTTTAAAGGGGATTGTGGCTAATAGATTTCTGCTGAAATTCCAAAGAGAGGAGATCCAGGCAGATAGAGGTAGGTCTAGGAAAGTGGTTTGATGGTTCCTTGGGAGACAAATTAAAGATAAAAACACAATGCAACATGCGGACGATTGGCTCAGGAAGATAGAGAGATCAGATTTGCCAGGAAAGTTTAAGACCCCGATGTATCAGCACGAGATATTACCAAGAGTCATATGATTGCTGACCATATATGATGTGCCTATTTTTGCAGTTAAAGGAATTGAGAAAAAAAATGAAAAAATTAGAAGAAGTACCTCAGAAAGTGGATAGAGATACCACCCAGCTTTCACTTCCATAGGCCTTTATATAAGGTCTGGACAGCTGCAGTTACCTCTTTCGTCAGTGGTGGAAGAGTACAATGTTGCAAAGTGTCGTATATCCATGACGTTAAGAGATTCTACAGACAAGCATGTGAGATGCGCAGGTCTTTGCTTGGTTGATGAAAGTAAGTGGTCAGTGGAGGATGCAGTTCGTCTGGCAGAGAGCAGCTTCAAAATACGCAATTTTATTTGAAACCCGTGTGTCGGAAGGTAGGATCTCTGGTCCACCCACTTCCAACAATGGAACAAAGCTGGTCCAGCAGAAAGGAGGATTATGGTCCAAAATGAGGTTAGAGATGGGAGACGAAAACAGAAAATCAAGAGCCGTTGAGCTTGGATCACAAGGAGCGTGGATAAAGAAGAATCTACCGAACAGAAAGTTGTCATGGTCAGAGGTTTGGAAACTGGGACCTTTCAGAATTTCTTTCCTCTTTCGTTTAAATTACGACACTTTGCCAACGCCAGTGAACTTCTTCAAGTATAAAATAAGTGAGAACCCAAAGTGCAACCTGTGTGGAGAAAGACGGTCACTGGCATACATACTGAGTGCATGCAAAATTGCCCTGTCACAAGGCAGATATAGGTGGCGCCATGACTAAGTCCTGCAATCATTAGGTCATATCCTTCAGCGTGAAAAACGCAAGAGAAGAACAAACAGACAGCACCATGTACCAAAAATAGACTTTGTCAAAGAGGGGTACAAACCACCAACTCGTCGAGTACAGTGGGACAGTCTGTTGCTGAAAGCAAGGTCATTGGATTTGACAATTGACTTGGAAAGACAGCTTCAATTTCCCCGGTGTTAGTCACATTGTTGCGACCGAATGCACTCCTGTGGTCTGAAGAAGCTACAAAATTGATCATTATCGAGCTTACAGTACCATTGGAAGATCGTTGTGTGATGCATCCGGCAGGAAAACACAGAGCTTCTTCAGAGTTGTAGAATGAAAGAATGACAGGCAGGCATGGTTGTTCCCAGTAAAGGTTGGGTGCCGAGAATTTCCCGCACAATCTGTTTGGTTGCTATTCTCTGCATTGGGACTGGCAGGTAAAGAAAAGAAGAAATCCATTCTGAACTAAGCGAGAAAGCTGTAAGGGCATCATGCTGGTTGTGATGCCGACGAAAAAGTTGAAAGCGGAAAGATTAGTGAGGCAGTGCCCGCCAGCCTGAGATTGTAGCGGCTTCGAGTTGAAACACTTGAGGAAGGTTGGACACCGCCGGATAATCTACTACTCCTAGCAGACAACTATTGACCCTTGATGACAGTATACGATAGACGAGGACAGTGAGTTAGAGAAGTAGATGAGGACAGTGTGTTAGAGAATGTGAGAGTTACGAGTCTTGAGCAGTCAGTATGTAAGCTGTCTGCTGCTATCGCATTATTGATGTAGTTCTCATGGCCAGAATTACCTCAAATTTTGAAATAATGCTATTCAGTACATATAGTAGCAAAGCTAAGTTGATTTTATACAACGGTTGCCATGACAACTTCTATTTAATCAAATTTAGATCCCTTTGTCTTAAGATGAACGCAAAACCGTTGGTCAAGTGGAAAAAGGTCAAGTAGTGTCTCTTCTGGGAAATTTCTTTGAACCGCCACTGGTAATATATGGAAAAAGACCAAAATTATAGAAAAATGATTGCTATGGAAAACAGAAGCTTAATTTTCGATGGCTCCACATCTAAAATGTATTCTTGTGGTATGATCAACAATTGCTTTAAATTTTATGATTTTATCAAAACATTGACGATTTTCACCAAATCCGCTCGGTTAAATGATCTGGTATAAAATTTAAAGATGGACTACTTACTCTTCCGTTTATATTCTTCTTGGCGTAATTGATACATTAATTATCCTTATTTCTCAATTGAACTTATCTCTCTCTGTACTACAGAAGGAGCTTTAATGTTTCATAGTCAATAATTCATGAATTACATGTCTTTTGTTTTAGCTTTGCCAGGCTGCCAATTTAATACAGCACGATCTCTCAAAACAACAAGCATGCGTTTTCCACAAAAAGATCTTGATAATTAAGGGTACACTCGCGGATCATGTGTGACGCGCTATCCAGGTGCTTGGTGCTTTAACGACCATATTGGGCTTTCCTGAATGGAAAATATGTTCAAGAAGGAACCACCTTTTGGGATGTCAAGGCATTTTCTGGTGGAGTTTCAGAGGATGTGACTACTTATTGGAAATCATAGAAAGTAGCTTCGTAAGCTTCAACACCGGAAATTTGTTAAAAAATATTATAAACGAAATATATAGTAATCACATAACTAATATATTATAGCATATAAGTTTTTGTGAGAAATAGCTTAACATTTTTTTCCAACCGTTGGCTGATAAAAAAAAAGTAGAAAAGGGTCATCCAAGCATTTTATATGAAAATACTGTTGGATAAATATTTTAGTTTAGTGGCAAAGGTATTTTTCTTTTTGCAGCTTGTATGTTTAATGCATGGCTTCTAAATTATATGGAATAACATACAAGAACATTACTTAAACCTATTTTACAAAAGTTTAATGTTCTTATGACATTACTGGTTATGATTTGTATTTAAAACGGTGCATACGCTACAAATCATTGAACAAATCTGCCGTTGAGGAATGCATGACTGCAGTATTTACAATTTTAATCTACTGGGTACTTTTAAAGCGCTGCTAGTATTCAAGAATAGTCAGCAGCGCTGTACACATACAAATTGAAACAAATATAAACCAAAATAAAAACATATATAAACATTAAAAAATATAGAAAATTTGTGAAACCGTAACACAAATTAGATAGATAAGTTTTTAAACCTTTTGTGAATGGATTTAAGTCACTTATGTTTCTAAGATTTAAACAGTAGTGAATTTCATAGAAATGGCCAGCGTAGTAGAATGACCGGTTTATATGTTGAGATCTTTTAGTGTCAGTGATTAAGCTAGCGGCGGAATTTTGTATGCCTTGAAGTTTTTGTAGCTGGTATTTTGAGATGCCGTATGATATATTATCATAATAATCTAAGTTGGATATTACAAATGCATGAACTAAATTCTCAAGGGCAGTTTTATTTACATATTGTTTAATTTGTTTAGTTTATAGAGTTGTGAAAAAGCTACCACGCACCCGGGTAAGCTACTGCACACGATCCGCTAACTCTATCATTGTCTTGATCACTGGTTGAACATTGATGGTTGCTCTTATAGATCATGCTACCGTTTTCAATATTTAGGGTATTAGGAAAAAATGCTGCTTTATGTAAGCGCGATTACATCGTTTGCACAACTACTCGCATTAGCGCAAGTAGGAAATGAAAATAAGCACAGGATACACTTACTTTACAGTGCTCTGGCTGGTGGTGGTTGGTCGGAATTTCTCCAATATCATTTTGCATAGCTTGATTGATTTTGTTAGTGGCAAAAACTATGTTGCTAGTAATATATGTTTATATAACTATGCAAACTGATGCGCTGCTAATGGAAAGTACAGGATGTAGAAATTTTAGCTAAAATCATATCATTTCTGGGAGTGGCTAAGCACCGAGTGTCAACATATTTGATATCGCTTTCAAAATATAGTAACATATCAGACCCACAACAGAGTTAGAGGAAACAAAACTTCACTTTATCGACTATTAGTGAGTAAGTGCAAGAGCTTATCCAAGATACCTAAATAACTAGAGGTGGATACATTTGCACGTATCTACCAATGAGAAAAGCATCGCTTTCATTTTGGATTGGTGTTGTAAGTCAAGACCAATTGGCCAATAGGCAAACAGTTGAATGTAATTGAACTTAAGAAGTAACAAATATCCACCCTGTGAAAATTAGGCAATAGAGGCATGGACTTCAAAATGTCAAAAGAGCCTGCATGCAACTTGCCCAAACACGAACTCTTATCCCAATCATTTAAATAATCCAAAACATTTTCGCCTATTCCCTTTCATTTTATTTCATATATTTTGCACCGAAATTTTTCCAAGAAACCCCTGCATGCTTACGTGTTTGTGCAGGTCTTCTTATATGATAATGACAAGAATGAATGTAAAACTATGTTTTTCATTGTTTTTCTAGTCCTATGTGCTTAACCACATAAAGAGGGCTCATAATAAATTATTACAAGGACTCCCATCTTTAAATTGGTGAAACCTTATTTGAGAGATGCTATAATCTTCAGGGAAACTAGTTTGGTCATTCCCAAATTTATTGTATAAAGGAATGTGAAAGCAAATATTCATGTCTAATACTTTGTAGGAAATGCCAAATTCTTATAACTTCTTTTACGAGTTCTCAGCGTAGTCGGAGGTAATAAAGACCAACAGTTTTCCACTGAGGATCACGACAATGATAAGTACTCCAAGGAATCACGTAAGACACTGTTTACATGTGCTCAGTGGTTCAGCGACTATAGCAGGGATTTCTTTAATTACAATTAATAGTCAAGAAAAAATCACTCTACATTTTCAAAGTATCATCAAGGGCAGTATCATATATAATCTGGTGGAAAGCACCGGTGAATCCTAAACTAGGGTTGACTAACACAAATGAATTCAAACCACCTAACCTTAATTTAGAAATATCACGGTACGTCCCTAGAACTAGGAACATTTTTGTACGCCCCTAAGTTTAGGATCCAACTCAACGGCTCACAATAAGGATAACACCCATCGGATGAAAAAATAGACACCAACTACCCGTTCCTAAATTAGGGACGCACCAACTTCTAATAAACTTTGGATCCATCAAACCTATCCGATATGAGAAATCCACCTACTTTTTCTACATTTCTTGAACAAGTACCTTTCATGAAATAAGTAACTCACCCATATGTCCCTTATTTACGAATACACGCATATTTAAGAACCAACCAATAATTAGGGACACATCCACCCACCCTTTGTTCTCTTGCTATGGAGTCAATTTTTGTCCACAGATTTAAAAAAACCGAGTCTACATCCATCCATCCAACCCGTAATTAGAAAAACACCCACTTGCTCACTCCTAAATCTTGTTTAAAAAGAAACCACCTGCCCCTAATTTAGGAATCCGCCCACCCACTCCTAAATGAAGAGCCCACCGACTGCTCACTCATTAATTGGGAAGTCACCCATATATAAAGAACCACTCCTCAATTAGGTACCTACCACTAAATAAGAGAATCCACCATAAAACAAGAAATCAGCAGCACACCTTTTCTTAAATTGTGAAGCCTCTGACCTACTCCTAAATTAGAAACCCACCTACCTAGTTATGAGTTAGGAACCCACCCATATATTAGGAATCCACCTCTAATGATGAAACCGCCCACCCACTCTTAGATTCGGAACCCGCTCACCCACCCCTAAATTAGAAACCCACCCCTGAATAAAGAACCTATCCTTAAATTAATAACTGACGTCAAAGTTAAGAAACAACACCTGGAACATGAACCAACTCACTTAGCTCTAACTTCACCCTATAAAGAAACCAGCACTCCTGCCCGAATATTTGGAATCCGCCCACTCAGTTCTTAATCAGGAACCCGCCCACTCATTCTGTAATTAGTAAAAAAACACGCCCGCCCCTAATACATTAGGAAAATACCCATATATTAGGATCCCGCCCCTTAATTAGGAGAGCGCTCAGTCAATCATTAATAAGGAAGCCGTCCATCGACTCTTTAATTGGGAGCACAGACAACCCACCACTTTATCAAGAACCCGTTCACCCAGCTCTTTGTTAAGAATCCCTGGTTCCTACAACCAGCCACCCTTTAACTAGCAATCCGTCAACTTGGTACCCTTAATTACAAATCGACACCCTATTTTGGCAATTCCTCCAGCTACCCTTTAATACGAAAGCCTACAATCGCAATCTCTGCCCAACAACCCGCTCCTAAATTAAGACTCATTTCAGCTCAGAAACCCGATCGTTCTTAATTTAGGAATTTATAACACGATCATAGACATAGGCAGCACCCACGCTCTCCTAAGTTAGGTTTTGTGGTGTTGATTTCTTTTCTGTGGTGAGTCGGCGGTGTTCTACATTAAGAGGTGGTGGACGGTCTCTTGATTTCGGGATTGGTGCGTGGGTTGCTAATATATAGGTGGGTGGGCAATTAGACTTAACATTCATGTATGATAATATTGGTGTTGGTAGAGCGCACGACTGGGATGCTGGAGGTTCCTGGTTCAAACTTTGGTCAGGTCTAATCTATTTTTCCACAGCTATGCAGACAGATACACCGATCATCAAAACGGAATTACGTCATTTACAACCGCTGCTCCGCATTCAGTTGTTGAGAGAAGTGGTAATGGTTGAATGGCGTTCGCCGTCCTTCGAAAGGAACGTTAAGCCGCCAGTCTTAACGGTAGGACAGTAGCATCCTGCCTGGTTTTCTGATAACTATTTGGAAAAAGAGAAGCGTGAAAACGTGGTGTTCATCCACTTCCCGTCCCGGTCCAGTCAAGCTTTAGTTTAGTCTTGAGGTGCAACCTAAAATATTCGACTGGCGCGCAAGGAGACAATGCAGAATTGTAATATTGCGCGTTATAAGAAACCTACACGATACGATAATCAGAACATCTGGGGATTGAACACCTGCTCGATACACCCTGCGAAGTACGATATTTTCGTTTATTTTGACTTGCACAAGCAATTTTCCTAGAATTTCCTTTTTGCATTGATACGATCCTCTAGCAACAGAGACAAAGATTTCATCAATAAAGGGTCGGGGCTCAATGGATTCCCGCCGCGAGCGCTACACTATGTCCACTACTTGTTCTTTGCGGTTTAGTAACTAAGGATACGCTTTTCTTAACGGCAGATATCTCTCTAGCAGCGAAATTTCCTTGTTTCTATTAAGGGTGAAACACTGTCCACTGTAGTGTTGAGAAAAGGTGTAGTAAAATGTTGTATCAATTATACGAACGACTTAAATCTATCTATTAAAGCTACATATGGATACTTGGATAGTAATAAAGGCAATAACTACCGAAAATTGGATATGTGACAATAATCAAATGATCTACTGTAGGTGATCACCAAAATGTTGATGGGGACTACGTTCAACATCAAGAGAGAAACCTGGTGTCACAGTGATCAAATTTTAGAAATAGTTTTTCTAATTATTATCAGTGACTAGGAATTAGGAAATAAACTGAAAAACCATTTATTCATAATTGTAGTTTTCTTTGCAGTCAGACACCAGGAATTGCGCATTGAAAATTGCATAGTGAAAATTCCTTGCACTTTCATTTCTAAGGTTTCAAACTTATTTACGAAAATTTGAATTTCTGTGTAATTATTTACTCAACTATGTATATACATAGAGAGTCAAGGCTGACTCAACTATGCATATCAATAGAGAGTCAAGGTTTTTTTTCTTTCTTAGAAATATCAGTGTTTATGGTGTATTATTATGTATCATAAACCAATTCCACTCGCTACTCACAGAGTAACCAAATCGCCAAGCTGAATTTACAAGACCATTCACCCAGACCACCTGGCCTACACTACTTAAAATAGGAAAGGCCTATCCTCCTTCAAATCTTAACACACTCGACCATTCCCAAACTGGGAGAAAACCACCGATCCTGCAGTTGGGACCATTACGTCTATTCGCAATTTAGCATTCACAATCATATGAGCAACAAACTACCAGTCGCTGGATCAAACCGTAACGAGGACCCTTGAAACCCAAATATAGAGCTTATCACTTCTCCTGAATTAAGATCAATTGCAATTCATTATCAAATATTCTCCTGTAGGAAATCCATCACACAGATCAGCCTCGACAATTCGAGTTTGCTGGAATTCTATCCGGGTTATGTCTTAGATCACGAAAAGTAACAAAAATGTACGTATTTTCAATATATTTGAATAATAACATTTGTTAAATTGAAAATCTTTTCCAAAAAAAGTCAGCTATACCCAAATATGAGCTCTTTAATACGATTACGAAGAAATTGAACAACAAAGACTGTAATGATTTGCATTTCTGCGTGATATTTTGAACAGATGACACTATTATTGATGTTGCATGTGATTTAAATTAAAGGCAGATACGTACAAGGAGGATCAACATCAACACATGGAGTATGCTGGGCTACGTTTTATGGATGTTCTTACTCACTAAAATTTTCGGAAATGAAACCCATTATGCTGTATCTTAACAAACAAATTTAACGTAAAAAAGAAACTAAATTGTTGCGTATGATGTTATTCTGGGTGTAGGGTAATCGTGCACATTTTTCGTTATAATGAACATATATATATATATATATATATATATATATATATATATATATATATATATATATATATATATATATATATATATATATATATATATATATATATATATATATATATATATATATATATATATATATATATATATATATATATATATATATATATATATATATATATATATATATACATATACATACATATATATATGTATATATATATATATATATATATATATATATATATATATATATATATATATATATATATATATTCACACACACATACACACACACCCTCCACACACACACACACCAATACACCCACATACACCAATTTGATGATCTTCTTAAACAAAAATCCCAGATATTACGCACCCATTGCTCAACGTTAGTACTATGCTTGGCTGGTATGCTAGTGTTTTTGGTCGAACTGATACTGTAACTAACAGTTTGCTATGTATATTGGCCCAACGGTTGGTTGTTTGTCGTCCGAACGAGCACTCAACCGCCAGACAACGTTACTGTGGAGTCCTATTGTTCTGTTGATGTTGGTATTGTGTACATATTTTATCATGTCCTCGGACGAGCCTGTTTCGATGACGTAAGCGAAGCAAATTTGGGTGTTGCCCTCTACATTGCCTTTCAGAATTTGCTCAGATTCGACGTAGTTTCTAAGCAATATTATTTGAACGTCAATCTTAACCTAAACTAAACATTAAGGCCCAAATTGATTTGATATCAAAGCACACTCTCTGGAGTGGTTTACCTCATATAGTAGTAACTTTATATAAGTTTTTAGGAGCATTTTGAAACATCTTTTGCCTTTTTGGGTGTTAACGTAACATTACTGTATTACCTTAGCGTAGGTCTGCCGCAACATATCCTTAGGCCTGTTTAATGCCAACTTCGGCTTTGTTTTAAAGTAGTTTCCCAAGCCTTAAATTCCTAAGCCTGTATTTTCAATAATGTCTTAATCGTTGATCCTTGTAGCAAACAGAAAGCGCCTGCTTAGTTTATTTGTTCAATTTATGTGACCAGCAAGTAATGGTCCTTTTAAGCGGCTAGCGGGATTTTGATATCTCATTGTATTTTTTGTACGGCATTAACGGCTTAAGCTATAATATTATACTTAGTGGACTTCATTAAGTCCGGCCTTAAGTTGTACATAACCATTAGTGGCAGTGCTGGTCTATATAAACGTATTATTAACATAAGAGCTAAACTGTAAATAATTTATGAATGTTTACTAAATTAGTCGAGGCTTTGTGCTATGCTAATTCTAAACATAAACCAGAGCTGTTCTACTGATCAGCCTTGGCAGCGTTTGCTCCGTAATTGCGATGGGGGCAGTCTCTGTGTTTCAACTTGATTTAAACTAAAGTAAAATAAATAAAACTATAAGTAAACAATAAGGAGCAGTCCATTTGGTGTCTTCCTTTTCCAGTGGTTGCCATGGTGATTTTATCACAAGCGTCTGCGGCATTTTGGGATCTGGACATTTTCAACCAGCGACGACGATTTTGACGGGGTCTGGAATCATTTTAACAACCAGAATAAGACCCGACGAGAAGGTTTAACATCGATTACGGCCTATTCTTGATTCTCGTGGTCTGTAAATGCACCATTACGTTGTTTTATTAGTATTCTTGATTCTCTAAAGCACCATTACGTTGTGCCAACGTTGGCTAATGGATGCAGTTCACGTTGGCCCTACGTTGGCCCTACGTTGGAAAACGTTGTTTGGAGGTTGATTGCTCGTTGGGACGACAAACAAACGACGACAATTAGAGTTGATATTTCGGGTGAAGTTTAAGTTAAGGATGGGTTCTTTATTCAGGATGGGTTTTAATTAAGGGGTAGATACACAAGATCCTCATTGAGGGGTTTGTAGGCGTGTTCATAATTTTGGAGTGGGTAGGCGGTTTTGTAATATTTGGATGAGTTCCTTTTTTTGATTGGCTGGATGGAATTCTAATTTTGTCAGGGATTCCTAAGTTTATAATTTAGGGATGAGTTTCTTATATATGGATGATTCCTAACTTAGGGGTGATTTTTAATGTATTTGTGGGTTCTCAATTTAGAATTGGGTTGGTGGGTTCCCAATTTAATGGTGCGTGGACGAGTGCCTAATTTAGGAATGAGTGGGCGGGTTGATACTTTAGGTGTAAATTCCTAACTTTTGAGGTTTGTTTCTAACTTAGGGGTAAGAGGTGGGTTTTTAATAAGAAATTGGGTGGATGGCTTCCTAATTTAGTGGTTGTTTTGTGGGTTCCTTATTTAATGGTGGAACGGGCTCCTTATTTTGGAGAAAGTGGGTTCTTAAATAAGGGGAGGTGGTTGTTAAAGGTTTATGAACGGACGGTATTTATAAAGCTGGGTAGACATTAGTTACTGGTTTATGGAGGTGCTGATGGGATCGTAATTTAGGGACATATTGATGTGTTATCAGTTATCAGTATTAGCCAGGTGCGTTCCTAAATCAAGATATCGCCGACCCAACCTAAGCAAGCAGCCCGCCTGCCTGCCATAAATTGAGACACCGCCCACCCACCCATGAATTAGGAATACTACCTACCCAACTTTTATTTTTTTACCCAACTTCCCACGCACTCCTAAACAAGGAAAGCGCTCACCCTAAGTTATGAACCCACCCAGAGTACACCCCTATATAAGAAACTTTCCACAGCCACCTCCTATTTTAGGAAGCCATAAACATGTTACCCACGCAACATCATCCCCTGTATTACAATGTTATAAAACCGCCGACCCACCCCAAAGTAGGAAACTGACCCAAATACTCATCCCTAAATTAGCAGCCGGCCGTCTACCCACCACTAAAATAGGAACTCGCTCCTAACTTATGACACTCCCCCATCCCATCCCCACCCTTACCCCATCCAAATTAAAACTAATATCATTAATTTGGATTCTACGCCAAAGCTATGAAACTCCGGATTTTTAATTATAATGTTAAGACGGTGCTGTTGTATGGCTCAGAATTGGCGAGTTACCCATTACGGGTTTTTGTTCATAATTGCCTCCTCCGAATTTTTCGAATTAAAATGTTTGAAAAAAGTGCCAAATGTGACTCTCTCGACAACAGCCAACAAACAAGCAAGGAGGGTGTAATTATAATAAGTTTTGATTATAATATTTCATTACAACATCACCTGTAGTGACACCTCAATTCCAATGAGTGGAACATGCTCTGAAACTTAAGCAGATAATACCTTTGCATCCCGAGGTGGTTTCTCTTTGCACATATCTGCCATTCAAAAAACCCAACTACAATTGTTAAACCACCACGGACCTGGATAGCGCGTCGCACATGATCCGCCAGAATATCTATCATTGTCATGACCTCGTGTGGAAAAGTGTTGGTTGCTACTCTTAGAGATCGTGGTATCACAAAAAGCAAAAATCACTAAAAGCATCGGGAAAAAACAAACCACAAAGAGATGTTAAAATGAACTTGAGTCCATTAAAAGACATTCAGCGCTTCTTTGATATA
Source organism: Chiridota heheva (assembly GCA_020152595.1). NCBI lineage: Eukaryota > Metazoa > Echinodermata > Holothuroidea > Apodida > Chiridotidae > Chiridota > Chiridota heheva. The sequence goes on along the minus strand of JAIGNY010004348.1, from coordinate 33,411 downwards.
TGAATTATGTAATATATAATTCAATATGTATATTGGATGACCCTTCGGACTTGTAGCCGTTTTTTTCGTGCAGTACAACAGAAGATATTTCAATTGGCAAATAATACAAATTTGCTTGAAGGTAAATAATACACAAACACGGTTGAAGGCCGGCTATCAAGACTACCCAAGATAATTATATTATAATCTTTTACCGTACTTATCATTAAAGCCCAACTATTGAAAGAAAATAGAATAGTAATACATAAACAAGTCTCGTAAAAATAATCTTTTTTTTTTTTTTTTTTATCACACAGGGAATTGGATGGATTCCTATGAATGGATGGGTTGTGCCAGCCTGATTGGTTTAAAAGATTTTAAAATGTGTTTTTTGAATAGATAGACGCATTGGTCATTGATTACGGACCCTTATATAAAGGTTTATATTAGGGGCGCTTTTCCATGGAGAGGTGGCCCATTAGATTTTATTTTAGGGGCGTGTATAAACTCAGCCCTTACATTGAGGCAATTAGATGTTCCTTACTCGTTAGGTAAGCAGAGTAGGTGAGTCATAAAGAAATGGTGAGCCAAAGTCAAACTTTGAAAGCTCCAAAGTATAACATTTTGATAAGGCTCAGGACGATGATTGACACTGAAGTGTGCACTGCACAACTACTTTCCCACCCATACTAGCTACGCACTATACTACCTATGCCAGTATTCCTACCAAAAGAATTATAGCCAACTTTGAATTTTAACTTTTATCGGCCGCCTTATATGTAAATTCCCTTCTTCTTACTCAAAACTGGCAAACCTGTGACCCAAGCGGACGCAAAACTTGTAACTGCCCTGCAATCACTAATCATAGTCATACAGTTAGAATTTCATCTTTCCATCCATCTTGCTTTTTAACACCTGCACACATGGTGCTCCTACATACTCTCTCCCCCAGCTATCTATAAGCAGTCCAAACTACCCATTTTCTGACCCTCTCTGTAATCCATCTTAGTAACCCATACAACCACCCAACTCATTCATCCATTTACTAACTCGGCTATTCATCAGTCCATCACCCCACCCTTTCTTATAATCATTGTGAACCACTTTGATTTCCGGTACCAGTTTTCCAGTAGAATGACATACCATCCTATTTCGATTGCGGATCTTCCTTTTATCTCAGCTCTGCACTCCTTTTGGTTTCCCACCTATTCCGGTTAATAATCTGCCTTCCATTTTGGCAACCCACGCATTCGCAATCCCCAACCATTGTAACTATCTATCTCTACACATCTTTGGTATTTTCTAGGCTTTCTTATACTCTACATCGTATTTATTTTTGTCTTGTTTTGCGGATCTTCCTTTTATGTCGGCTCTGCACTCCTTTCAGTTTCCCACCTTTCCCGGCTAATAACCTACCTTTTATCTCGTCCTCCCACGCACTCGCTAGTTCTAACTATGAATCCCCAAACATTGTGGCTATCCATCTCTACATATCTCTGGCATTTTCATAGGCTTTCCTATACCCTACATTGTATTTATATTTGTTTAGTTTTTGTAATAATTTTGGTAGAGTGCATAATTGATATCTGACCAGTATAATTTATCTCATGCCGTTTCAACCTATATCAGATGTAAATAACCCTTGATAATTTTCTAACCGAGTCTTTTATAATCTGCGTTTGGATATTTTGTTTAGCGGGATTCACGTTTTCTGACTATGAAAAACAATCAATGCTCTAAAAGTATCACCAATATATATCAAAACAGAATATTGACTTCTTGGTTGTCTCTGTTTTAAACGTTGTTTTCATAATTTGCATTATTACAAACATCGATTTTACCTTATTGTTCTTGTTGTCATTGACGCTTCGCCGTCACAATAGTAATTATCGTCAATTTTCCAGTTCCAAGGCCATCTTTTATTCTTGAAAGTGCCACTCTATAGTGGCTGTAGCCATTTTGCTGGTCTGTATTGGTTCCAAACACGAAATAAACCAATCATTCAGTGTATTCCCACATCACAAATGTCCTGAAAAGTCTGTATAGGCAGATAGGCTAATATATTTAAATGCAAAATATGTGTTAAAGCGAAGAAATAAACTAGTAAAATTAGTAAAATTACTAGTGATTGTTTAGTGTTCTTGGAATGACACCTTTTGTATTATAGTGAATGAAATGCTATGTATACTTCTTCTAAAATATTTTTTGATTTAGATTCTCCTTGTACGTATCTGCCGTTGAGGAAAGCATACCCACAACCACTTCCAAACCACCACGCACCTGGGTAGCTTCTTGCACACCATGAAGTTGGTCCTTGATCTCGGGTAGAAAACTGTCGGTTGTTATTACTTTTTGCAAGCTGTACTCTGCAATCTACAATTAGATGCCACATTTTTATTTTCTTCTAAATTATTTTATGCTTAGTGATCAAACTAATACTACTGGTATAAGGTTATTACTATTACTACCGCTTCTATCATGTGGATACTACTATGTAGCTCCTGCTATGCAGCTACTACTATATAGTTCATAATATGTATCTCCTACTATACAGCGCTACCACGTAGCTCCTACTTTGTAGCTTCCACTCTGCAGCTACTACTATGTAGCTCATACTACTAGTAATAGGATGAATTGCATCAAACCCACCATTAGGTTACACATTACAATTAAGAAGTTTTAAGAAATTATCTGCGGTTTTCAACCAGAGATCGCGACAATGACAAATGATTCCGTGCAGATTTACTAGTAGCAGTATCGAATCGTGCTTTACAAAATTCCCAAGTGCATGGTGCTTCAATCGCTGCGGTGATATGTTCCTTAACGGTCAATATATACAAAGAGGATCTCCTTCAGGATGTCGAGATACTCACTGGCAGGCATTCCAAAATTGTTGGCACTCTCATTTCGATGAGCATTATTTTGATAAATTGTCTGATTCTTATAGCCAAAATTGTAAGGTCGATGTATCGTAATGTAAAACATTGGTAAAGATACATACTAATTGTAAGGGTTCGTGCTTGACACGTTATCCCTTTGTCGTACAATAATGGAATAATTGTATTTCGTTCCCTCGTTCATGCCTTTTGCACACTTGTTACAAGTAATCTTGCATTGTTTACAATTATGGCGCAAATTATTTTGCTGTTGATTAGAAACTTGGACATACGTACAGGGTAATCTGAATGTGTATATCTTTCTATGGATGGATAACATCAATGGGGAAGGATTCGCTGTGTACCTTACCATTAGAATATTTTACAATTCCAATATTTATTTTGAGGCGGGTCTCTTATTTAGAGGTGGGTTCTATATTTAGAAGTGGGTCTGCGGTATCCTTATATATATGTGCTAATTTGGAAACTTTCTTTTCCACGGACATGTGGGTCATATCTTATTGTGCAAAGGGATTGTTAGTAATGAATGGGTGAGCAGGTATTTTCCTAGTTTTATGCGAGAACAGGTGCGTTTTTAGAATAGGGGATGGCGTGAGTGTTTTCATTAAAAGGGGGTGGTTGGGTGGCATAATGGGCAAAAAGTGTTTTTCATATTCATTGACATGCGCCTGGGCTCTTATTTTCGGCGGGTTCTTTATATTTACATGGGCTCCATACGTAGGGGTGGGTAAGCGGTGTCCTAATTTAGTTTTTACTTAGTTTTAAGTGTATACGGGTGTCCTCTTATTTGACTTGCAAGACGGTTTGAAATGAATGGATGGGTGGGCGATTTTTTTGTTAGTGGCATGCTGGTAGGTTCCTAGCATTGGCGTAGCCAGAGGGGTTAGGAGTTGAGGGAGGGGAGTTCTCCCCTAATGTTTTAATCCGTCGGTTCAGAGAGAAAGAGGGAGGGAGAGGGAGAGAGAGAAAGGGGGGAGGTGGATGTCGGAGGGCACATGCTACAGAACAGGCTCATATTTTTAAAGAGTGACGACAAACATAACTATGTACAAACGTAAACAATAAAACATTATATTTCCACATTATGCCTTTTCATGATTTTGTGTTTTGTATATGTATTATAGCTCTCGTTGACATGAATTTTGACTTGCATAAAAACACCTTCTTACTATGCCTTGTGGCATACTTTTTTGCCATTTAAATATCAATTTTGCGAGAGCTAGATATTTTAAGCGAGCCCCTGAACCGTACGCCGACAAGTCGAGCGCTTTGCTCTTTGATTTTGTGTTTTGTACATGGTGTATTATAGTTCTCTTTGAAATGAATTTTGACTTGTATAATACAACTTCTTACCTGCTTACTAGGCGTTATGACATACATTTTTGCCCTTGAATTGTCAGTTTTGCAAGATGCCGTAATTTCTGGAGAAAGATTGCACTAGATTGGATTTCTGGAATTGAGTCTGGAACTTGTATGGAAGCCGATATTACTGAGCAGAGGGGATCAGGATTGGATCTGATCTTAAGGACCAGCCTTAACGTGGCAACCTCTCGTCGGATGTGTGGAGGGGCAATGTTACTTGAATTGGGAGCGAATCAGTCCTTGTATAACAAACGGAACTAAAATGAATCTAATGGCGTTGTTTATTTAGACATCAACGAGGATAGTATGTGTAGATTTCCTACCAGACTGAAGCACAGCACTCTATCTCTAAGTGGCAGATGTTAAGTACAGATGAGCAAAACTTTGCATTTGCACCCAGCAAAAAACCGTACAAAAAGTTAATGGGAATCTCTTCGATCAATGGTAAGCTTAAGAGATTCAATGGAGATTTTCAACAGGTACTCTTTTATCACTCTTTCCTGCTCAAACGACTTCCCGTTGAACTGGTTAACAGGAGTTTTCTCCAAGGCAGTCAGTATTGTTAAGATAATTAAGATAACGTACATCAGTATGCTATATCAAACCATTAGTTATTATATTTCACAATTAACAGAATAATCAGAGGGACAACGGAAATTATATCATTGTAGCATTTCATTTGAGGAGACAGCATGATAGCTGTATGGAGCTCTTAAGACAACAACCAACCAAGAGTCTTTCTACTAGGGATGAATTACGACGAATCGTGTGCGAGAGTAAACCCACAATCCCGGAAAAAGTACATAAAACATTTTCCTCCCCATCTGTTCTATACCCCTCTCCAATGTTGCAGATATATTACATTTTTGTTTTTTGGCAAAGCGCATACCAACATTGAATCGAGACGGAAGGGGGAAATAGGGTCAAGACTTTTGCCCTGAATTGCAGGTGGGTGTGGTTTGACTACTGCGGATTTGCTTTCGTCGACGGCAATGCGTATATGAACATCAAGCAACAGGGTTTTCTGACTTTTCTTTGATCTGTTCGTAGAGTTGGTGGATCGCCAATGTACTGTTTCTCAAATAGCAAATAAATAGATAAGAAACAGATACCTTTATATAAACAGGAGGAGGGGGGGGTCTTGTCTACGCGCTATTCTTGAATCTAGGTAAGTCAGAAGCGTCCAGACGTATTAACAGCTGGTCCCAATTTAAATTGACGATGTCCATTTGAATATCCGTTCAACTATGTTTCAAATACAGTTGTCGTAAGTGCAGGTTTTCACTCAACTATTAAATTCCTCGTACTTTCATACATAAGTGTCAAAACATTTTTCCTCTGATTGCAGGTGGATGTAGACACCTTGACTGCATGAAATATTTGCATCAACGTCTAAGATAAAAAGGCCACCCCATTCCTTGCATCCGTGTACCGAATTACGACCCAACCGCCCTCGTTTTAGTTTAGGAACGAGCCCAATCACTACTTTTTTACGACTCCACATACCACTTAGAAATAACCCATTCGCTCCTCAATTAAGAACAAACCTTTCTAATTAAAAACCCACACGTCCGCTTGTGATTTAAAACCAACCTACTCACTACAAAATTAGGAACCCATCTACAACCACGTGTTTAGCAGCCCGGCCCAAATGAAGGAATCCACCTTTAAATATAGAACCCATCCCTCCGCCATAATTTGAAACGCACCCACACGGCTGTTTACTGCTAAAATAAGAATCCCACTTAGCTGCCCTAATTAGAAGCCCACTCACACGGCTTTGAATTAGGATCACACCCACCAGCCCATGAATTATGTAACCACCCACCGTCTCCTAATTTAGGAATCATCCGTCTGCTCCCAAATTCAAGACTTAGCTGATCGCATTTAAATTATGAATTTGTCAGTCCTCTACAAAATTCTGAAGCCACCGCATACCCCTAAATTAATAGACAACCGAAGAGTTCCAAAGTTAAGAACCCACCCGACCTCTTTTGAATAAGATCAAACTCACACGCAAGCTTCTCGAATTAAAACGCAGCCACCTAATTTCAAAATTACCGTCGATCCCAGCAACTCTTCTCTAAATTTAGGCTTGCACCGGATCGCCCCTACCATAGGAACCCATATCCCGTCCATAATAAGACATCACCTACCCGACAATGACGAACTGAGAAGGAAAAATGGTAAGGATAGTTTCCAGAAATCTTATCTTTCAGATAAAATTTGTTAAATAAGCATAATCAGTATCAGTAAGTTATGTCACAGGCTCACATACCTACACATTCTTTTTCATTTTTGCTAAATATATTTTAAAGGGCTTTAGACGCATTGAAAATTACCCACCAAACTGCTCAGAATTTTATCATAAGCAGATTTTACTTGTTTTTCCTTCCATTTTTGCCATTCGGTAGAAAAATGTGTGTTTAAGTTATTGGTAATTAAATGACATGTATACAGAACAAATGTGTTTCTGTTCTGATATGAAAATAAAAATTCCGTGACAGAAGTAAAAGTGACAGTTTGCAATGTCAATCATGAATAAATCATCTGATTCATATTTATAAATGAGCTAAAAGGCTCTAAATATTTTTTCTTTCATAGCTTTTATTGTGTTCTCATATCTTTTTACAATAACGACAAACAAAATTACATAACACGACAGAAACAATTAGCAGAAATTACCTTACTTTCAAGATAAAAACTGAACAGAAATTAATGAATAAATTTACACAAGCAAACTAGTCCACTTATTCCATTCACGGTTAAAAATATTCAAAGGACAATAATGACATATGCAATATATTTCTGAGTATCATAGTACTTTTTTTTCACAAAAGCAAAAAATTGCATTTAATTTTGGCTTGATTGACACATATTTACATTTGTAAAGAAAATACTTCGCTAACAAAAGAAAACAGTTCAAAGTTTTGTCATAAATAATGCCAAAAAGAATACATTCTACATTGCTTTCAATACTAATTCTACTTTTTGTTTTACTTTTTTTTTAAACCATGCCAAAACTGATATGAGGGCCATAGAAAAGTAAATGCTGAATAGTTTCACAATGACAGTTAAGAATTCGGTTATTTAATAGAAACCATTAAAATTTTGTATCCTTTGTCGTAACAAATACTCTTAAATTAACATTCTTCCACAAATCCTTAATCATAGAAAGACTTAATTTTTCATTCCACCTTGTACATGTGTTACTATCATATGAGAGGTTCTTTGTAAGAAAACCATAAAAGGCTATACATTCCAAGTTGAAGGTTAAAAATACTTTGCATGATAATGAATAATAGTTAACGAAACATACTTTGTGAATACGTTGCCCAGAAAAATTCGCATTCACAGTTTTACTAACACAATTGTCTATCCCGAAAAACGTTAAATGTTAATCGATTTTTCGTACGTGTTGCAAAATGTTTCATGTGTATAAAACAAACCATCATCCGTTAAAAAATCATTTACGCAACAGATACCTATCGTACAAATGTTTGGAAAAAATGTGCTAATGTCTACAAGAAACTAGTCTTTATACCAAATACTTTGTACAATAAAATCATGAATACATTCACTTTGTATCTGAGGATGAATAGTCAAAAGTTCAGCCCAGCTTTTAAAAACATCTTTCCAAAACGAGTTTTCATATCAAAAGCCATTTTCACAATAGTTTTCGAACTAAACTCCAAAATGTTTTGATTTAGACAATTTTTTTCTAAATAACAGAAAAGAATTTTCTTCCAACTCATATCAATATCATTACATTTATAATACCTCTGAAACCATCGCAATTTAGGTGACTTAAAATAATTATGAATATTGATCATTTTTACGCCCTTTGTTTTAAATCATCTGAATCCTCTTTATTCTATCCCTGACTTCCCAAATAAATTTGTATAAAACGGAATTAGGAGTGTCGTTGGGACTGGGTAAAACAGCCGCAAGATAGGACAACTTTGAGGGACTTCATAACGACTACTGTACCAAGAACAGTCAACTGTCTTTTCAACCAGTCATTAATCATACGTTTGATATTATTCAGGACTTTGTTATAGTTCAAAGAAATCATATCATTCATAAAAACAGAGAATATAATTTCTCTATATGTAAAATTATGACCGTCACACCAGCTGAAACCAAATTCATTGCCAACCCTGCCAAAAAGCTCCAATTATCACTGTGGTTGTTTCTAGTTTACGCGTATAGATATCTTAAAGCAAACTGTGGACAAACCATGATTTTGTTTCTTTATTTTGTTTATACTTTTTATCCAAAATATTTTCAAGCGTCAATAATTGTGGCGGAGATGTCAGATACCTTCTTTTTGGCTCCCTACAATATTAACTTAAAATCCCATGTGATCATCATTATATCGGTACGACACAGTATGGTACAAAGGACTATTAGTTCAAACATCAATCTTGCTGTGCAACTGAAATGGTCTAAGTAACATTGCCCCTTTAGACCGCCCCTCCTGGCAACCCGAAGGATTACCACATATTGTTCCTTAACATCAGATCCAATCCTGAGATCCATGTGTTCAGTGACATCGACTTCCATTTACGGCCCAGACTCCAGCCCAGAAACCAAATCTGGTCCAATTCTTGTCTACACGGCAACTGCGAAAGGCCTGTGGCGCAAACAGTAGGAACAAACCGACCGCCCGCACAAGATCCTGGTCACCGATCCCAACATCTAGCCCCTAGGTATGGACCTCACCCGAGGCCAATGTATCCTTCTCAACCTGTTCTGCACTGATGCGGGACCATGCCGTAGCAACCATTACAAGTACATACATAACACATCACAACTTTGCGATGGTGGCGAACCCCAGACGATGCACCACATGATGGACAGGTACCCACTATATTGTCTTAATCGAAGTCCTCCATCAGGGTGAGGACATGGCTGTCAACTGGCTTATGGACTTTACTGAGAGATTACCATAGTATACGGGCTGGTTAATATCATTACATTGGTCTTTGAAACTGTTTTATTTTATATGTTAAACCTTATATTTTCTGGTTTATGTAGTTGCACGGCGGTCTTCATTCCCGCAAAACCCTTGTTGCATCGATTATTTGCTCAATTAAAATAGTTTTCTGTGAGGATAGGTGAAATCCTGTTAGCTTAGACGAAAAAGACATTCAATATTAAAGAGATGACTATTAGACTTAACATTCCTTAGTTGTTTAGTAACCAGAGCCGTAACCAAGTCATATGTTTGCATGTCAAGTCAGGTTGCATGTCACTTGTTGGCAAGTCAAGTCACAAGTGAATTGTTCGTAACTTAAGTCAAGTCAGAATAAATTTGTTTGCAAGTCAAGTTAAGTCACAAGTCATTTTGCGGCAAGTCAACTCAAGTTACAAGTCACAATTTTTCCAGTCAAGTCACCAACCATTTGTTAGCAAGTCAAGTCACAAGTCAACAAAATATGATTCGAGTACAGTCAGCCACTTGAGTCAAGAATTAATTCTTTAGTAGTTTTGATGTGATCCGCCTTCTCCTTGTTCGTATGTACCGTTAAGAACAGAGAAAAGTGTTACCGCAATAATTGAACCACCACGTACACGACCTCACTTACCTAAATAAGGACCTCACCCATTCTCTTTCAAATCAAGGCACGCATAAATATATCATAAATGAATATATGTTATAAGTAACATGAAATATAATCCGAGGGCTATATCTATTGCAGGAGACAGCATGTTAAATACTCAGTACAGCTCTGATAGTTCCAACAACCAACAGTTTTCTACCAAAGATCGAGACAATGATAGTCGTAGTAATTCCTGCGCTACGCTCGCACCTCGAGCATGGTGGTTCAATGACTGCAGTGGTGCATACATCAACGTAAGATACGTACGAGGAAGATTTACTTTGAGTAAAATATTTGCTTGGTAAACGTGTGAAAGGAAAAACACTTTATTTAGTTTCCTTTGGCAATATAACATTTATGGTTGACTTTTATAGATTAAGATAAAACCATTTGACTGGTAATTGATATTTATACACAGTTTTTATTACAACATTATCAGCCAGCTGAATTCGACGCCAGGACTGCCGTTACTTTTGATAAATATAGCAATGCCGATTAATTTCAGAAGACAGCATGATAATTACTTACAGTCACTTAAACAACACCACTTTTTCAACCAGAGATCAAGACAATGACAGACATAATAGGTCTTGCGCAGTGATTCAACCAGGTGCATGGTACTTTAGTAGTAGCTGTGGCCGGGCATACTTCAACGGGAAATACGTAATTAGTGTAATCCATAAAAGAATTAATTGATTTTGTACACATCTAACATAACTTGATTAATAGCTTCACGAATTGGTATGCCGTATATCCTTAATTAAATAATATGAATAATTAATGTATATTTTAATATAGGTTTTAATGTGTTAAAATTGCAATCTGTCACGCAATCAAACAAATCATCTTTCATATTTTTTCTGCGAATAGCAAAATGCGCTATATATAAAATTTCTGATTTAAGTAACAATCTCTCCATCTGAGCACAGACGTGGTACTTTAGAGGAAAATACAAGAAATACTTAATTTCTTTGAATATACTGAAAGTTGCTTTGGACTAGTCATATAACATCCCATCACATTGAACATAAAACCCAAACTATTCCAACTCTACCCATCACATAAATCCAATGTAACGCCGAATTTACCCCCATCAGGGATGCCAACCTATCAAGCTTTTCATGTCATCCCATCGTTTGGCCTTCATCCCAACATGCCGCCCGATATAACGGTATTAGTATAACCTAACAAGATTTCTGGCTAAGAAGGAGTATTAATCCCATAAAGAACCCAAAATATCCACAAACCACTTACCATCACCATAAAAGAAAAATACACAAACAAATCAAAGACGCCTACACGTGTTTTGAATTGATTTCATTCTGTCCTTATTCCTAAATCGGTATGGCATTTTCACGTTTGATGCATTGATAATTTCAAAATAATTTGACAATACACGAGATATATATATATATATATATATATATATATATATATATATATATATATCTATATATTTATATATATATATATATATATATATATATATATGTATATATATATATATATATATATATATATATATATATATATATATATATATATATATATATATATATATATATCTACATATATATATATATATATATATATATATATATATATATATATATATATATATATATATATATATATATATATATATATATATATATATATATATATATATATATATATATATATATATACATATTTATAAATATATATATATATACATATATATATATATATATATATATATAAATATATATATATATATATATATATATATATATATATATATATACATATATAGATATATATATATATATATATATATCTATATATTTATATATATATCTATATATTTATATATATATATATATATATATATATATATATATATATATATATATATATATATATAGATATATAGATATATATATATATATATATATATATATATATATATATATATATATATATATATATATATATATATATATATATATATATATATATATATATATATATATATATATATATATATATATATATATATATATATATATATATATATATATATATATATATATATGTGTATATATATTTTTGATCCTTGGTCTTATTGTCTTTGGAGAAATATACAATTGTATGAGGATTTTATACGGAAATTTTAAGTTTTCTGGAAAATATACGAAAGGAAACATACCTTTCAGATAAATCCAATATTTAATGCTTGATAAGCTCATTCAGTTATTAACCCTTATACCAGCACTATTTTGAAAATGCGCTCGGGAGGCGGGGCCAAAGATAAATCGCCGCGTGGTAAGTAAGGGTTAATCAAGACGTGATTATTGAAGGGTCCTCTGTCTTCCAGGCAGAAAAGTAGGCCCCTTTCGCTGTCGGGACCCGCTGGTCCGCCCACCGATTCAGTTTGATTAACCCTTACTCTACCAGCACTATTTTGAAAATGCGCTGATTTAATATCGCCGCGTGGTATAAAGATACGTGTTGCTGATTTGATAATTTTTTCTTGTTTTAGGTAAACTTTAATTGATCAAATTGTATAGTTCTCAATATGTCATTTGAAATGTTAGGCACTTAAAAAGCACTATGATTATGGAACATGTGGTCATGTTTTTCTTCAGAACGGCTTACAAGAGACAAGTTACAATACAGGCACTGGACTTCGATTTTATTTGATAAGCTTGATGAGCCATATCACCAAGGTCTTGTTCTAATGTCCGGATGAGAAATAGTATTCGGCCAGAAATTTCAGAAACATAATTTGGTTTTGTTGTAGACAAAGGTAGTAGGAATGCAATAATTACATTGTCAATGATCATGGAAAGGTGCATAGAGGTACAGAAAGATGTATCTTTATGTTTCATTGATTACTCCAAAGCCTTTGCCAAAGTCAAACATGAATATCTCTTAGAAATACTTAGTAATTTGAAGATTGACGGTAAAGACCTAAGATTTATAAGAAAACTATACTGGGACCAGGATGCAGCAATAAGACTTGAAAAAGATTACAGTGAATTCAAGGTAATTAAAGAGGGGTCAGGCAGTGGTGTGTTTTGTCGCCAGATCTGTTTAACATTTACAGTGAAACAATACTTCGTAACATCGACAGTCTTGAGAGGCTGAAAGTTGGAGGCTATAATATGAATAACTTACGCTATGCAGATGACACAGTACTTATAGCAGAGTCAGAAGACAAATTGCAGTCTCTAGAGGAAAGTGAAAAGAGAGGGCTGTCTCTAAATGTAAAGAAAACAGAATGTATGGTGGTTTAAAAAAAAGCCATAGAGCCATTATGCAGTATATAAAGCCAAGGAGAAATAATTAAACAAGTACAACAGTTTAAGTACTTGGGCTACACTATCATCAAATAGTCGGTGCATTAACGAAGTTAGAAAACACATTGCAATTGCCAAAGACATGTTTATAAAAATTAATCAAATTCTGACGAATAGAAATATTGGAATGGACACGAAAGTCCGTGTCTTGAAGGCATATGTATGGTCTACTCTTCTCTATGTCTGTGAATGCTAGACAATTACCAGTGACATCAAGAAAAGATAATAAGCTAAGGAAATATGGTTCGTTAGGAGAATGTTGAAAACATCTTGGACAGATAGGAAAGCAAATGATGATGTCGTGATTGCTTCAGGCATGAAGAGGTCCCTACTCAATGCCATTAGAAGGAGACAGATGGAATTCTTCGGGCATGTTTATCGGAGGGTGGGTTGGAACAGCTTGCAGTATGTGGGAAAATTGAAGGAAAAAAGCAGAGGAAGGCAGCGAGTTAATTATGTCCAAAGCTTAAACAACTGGGCAACCAACAACAGCCTAAGTAACAGTAAGTTGATGCATTTAGCTCTAAACAGAAGTGACTGGAGGGCCATGATCGTCAATGTCTGTTCCGGACTCGGCACCTAGAGAAAGAGACGTCCAAGAGCTTAAGTTGTTAAAGCTCTACTGCAAATTTAAAGTGATCAGACAAGACATACTAAAATGTAAAATTCACAGGCTAGGAGTCAAACTGTCAAAGGCGGCCAATCTTACGGCCATGTAACACACAAACAAATACAAATTCGACAAGAGGCAAGACTACACCAAAAGACCAAAATACAACGGAGCCGTCTCATACTGTCAGCGAAAATGTCGAACAAGTTACTTTTTAAATTATTTCTTAATGGTTTATCATTGTCTTTCATGTTTTGTTTCTTTTATCTTAAAACTGTTAAAAATATCCTTAAAATTTCAGTTACTGTTTGTTTATATTGTTTATATGTTATTTGTAAGCTTGAATGTAAAACTTAAAAGCTTGAAGAAAGGTCGAACCTGTCAGAGATTCTTCTGTTTCGTCTCTTGGATCCCAACGACGGACCACACCTAGCCCCTGTGATAGTTGGTTTTATCCATATATCTTTACAATGGGATGAATCTAAAAAATAATATGAGAAAGTAACTTGAATATATCCGTAGAGCTCTGGCATTTGCTGCTTCATTTTCTCTCACTAAAGATCTTATTATACTTTAAATTTGTATAACTTTCCTGGTTTTGCCCCGTGCACGCTGTTTAGTGATGAGTCAGTCATTGTCCCATGAATACTCTATATAATATAAACACCCAAAACATGTTACGATAAAAATAAAGTAATCTAAATAAAGAGGCCTCCTACGGCCCCGAAAATATCTAAATGAGATGATTATGATATAAAACATGATTTAAAACAGAAATATATACTCAGCACTAATTGAGTTTGGTCATCTGATATTGATCCACCAGAGCGCCCCTGAAATTGTGCCTATCCGTCTTTCCCTTGAATTTGAAAAACCACCCGCCCTTTAATTGCTACCACTCGCCAGCCCTTTCATTGGTGACATTTCCCTACCTTGCATACAGTATACTAGACCATCCATATACCATCCCACCTCTGATTTTAGACTCATCCACACGCCTCTGAAATTGATCTTATCCGTTTTCTCTTTGAATTCGAAAACAGCTTGCCATTATATTGTCCCCCACTCGCCGCTCTTTTATTTTGGACCCGTTTACCGGCAGCTTTTGTTGGCATTCCGCCCTTTATATAAGACCGATCTGCCCAACTCGTCCTTATATTAGAAAAAGTATCTGCAGTTAGAATGCACTCACTTGCCCACGGCTAACATTGTAGACATCCGCACGCCCACCGTTTATCGGATTCACCCTTGCATTGGACCCTCCAACCACCCCTTATATTAGACACCCCGCCAACCCGATATTTTAAGCCCGCCCATCGGAAGGTTTTATTTTTACTCCCTTCATATTGAAACGAAGCATACACTCCTTATATTGGCAACCCCTCCTTCCGTTATAGGGACCCACCCGCCTGCACTTACTGTGTTACCCACTCCAGCTATTGGAGCCCTGCGCTCGCCCCTGTATTGAACCCACCGCGTTCATTTAATAGTGGACCAACCGACCCACGCCTTATATTGGTTCCAGCCTGCCACTCTTACATTCCCCACAATCTCGGCTCTTATACTGGATATACCCTTCATCCCTTACCACGAATCCGCCCACTGACAGCTTTTTGTTGGAAACACACTATTGGACCTATTTGCTCACCCCTTATATTGGGCGTACCTGCTCGCCTCTTATATTGGACCACCAACCAAGCCGATAAAGTGAACGCATCTCCGCCAGTCTATAAGTGCATGCACTCCTTAAATTGGACGCACAGGCCACCCGTTAGATTTAATGCACCCTGAAAATGGACCCATTCCTCTTTTCCTAACAAGATACCGCTCTTATATTGGAACCCCAACTCGTTTTTTTATTGCACCCCACCATTGACTCTTTTCTCTTATTGAAAAATCCACCAGTCTCCTAGACTGGACCCAGCCTTATACTGGACACACATGACGGCTCCTCATATTGAACCGCCACCGGCAGCTACAATAAGTTCATGAAGTGACACTTCGCATTCAAAAATACTGGCATGTGTTTCAAAACTGGCACATGATCATGCACATGCACAAAACAATGCAATAGTATATGGTGATGGTGGAGCTGCTAAGTCTCCTGCTGGTCTCCAAAGGTGGATGGTAAGTGGTCCATACTTGATGAAGAATAATGTAATGTTGTGTTTTGCAAATGTGACCTATGTTACTTAAAGATTATTCATTAAATTACATGTGGCAGAGGCAATAAGGTCAGCAACTCCGTGGATTGCCATTTTGTATTCACATATTCGCTTGTCATGGAATATTTCGACGATTATCACACCCAAATCTGGTGTTACGACTTACTTAACAGGTAATCTGATCCTTCTCTAGGAATACTATTTAGATTCGATTAATAAAATCTCTGTGTACATATCTGCCGTTGAGGAAAGCGTAACCGCAGTAGTTAAACCACCATCCGCTAAAATACTCGGTAGCGCAGGAGCCGTCACCACCAAAACTAGTTCCTCCTAACCTATCATTGTTTTAATCTGTGGTAGAAAACTGTTGGTTGGTGTTAGCATACATGTTGTCTCGCAAGTTTCTGAAAATCGACCTTCTTTAGCAAAAAGCATACGTGAACATCACACCAGACTTGTACTTGATTACTTTTTCGTGAGTACGAGTACAAGGGCCTGAGTTTGATAACGAGTTCCAAAGCCATCAGTACGAATACATATTTTCATTCCTGAGTACATGTATGAGTACGAGTACAAAGAACTTGAGTACGGGTATGAGTTTTCCGAAAATTGCCACACAATTCCCGGTGGAAAACTGATACTTAGAGAATTTCTCCTCGATTGTATGTGGTTTTGGAAATTGTTAGAAGAAAATTGATAACATTTAATGTAAATTTAGTAAGATCATTGGAAAAGTTTATAAAAATGTGCTTCAAACTGTCTTGTTGTGTATTCTAAACCTGAAGTTTTACCGACCTGATATCAGATTTATCAACTCATCTCAAATCTTACAGACAAGTCTTATTTTTTTTTTTTTTTTTGAAAAGGGGGATTTACGGTATTTACGCCCTGTATATCACTAATTTTATTATACACTGCTAACACTTCTTGTCACGCGTTGATACCTTCTTCTAAACTAAACTTAAAGCTTTTTTTGTTTAAAAACATTCGTCTAATTGTGCACCTCGATCCATTCTATTTCTATTCATGTTGTCATTTCTGTATTCTGAGTTTTGTTTTCGTATCTATTTGCTTGTATGTAAAGCGCTTTTGAATGTTTGTACAAAGTTAGCGCTTATATAAAATAATGTATTATTATTGTATGGGATGCATACTACAATCTGTACTATTTTCTGAATCACTGCTTGTTTCCCCGTCGATAATATTTGTAAAATGATGAAATGACAATAAAGCTTACCACGCATGTACAAAACCGAAAATTGCGACCACCATTAATGCCATCAAGATCAGCTAAAAGAAAAATAAAGTGATTGAAAACAGAATGACGACGGAAGCCATTACACGATGTTACCCACAATGGTTCGTGACTACAGGGTATTATGATCCACCCAAGGTATCAAAGGCCGCACTTAAATCAAGGAGGATTAGGGTTGTCAAATAAACCTCATCCAGTGCCAGAAAGATGTCATTTTGTACGCCTACTGTCAACAATGCAGTCTCAATACTGTGATGGGACCTGACATGCCTGCAATTACATCAAAACCTGTCATGAAGACCATTGCTATTTACAGTGTTTAGTCTAGAAGACGCAAAATGTTCAATGGTCTTTCCTATGAATTTCAAATAAGCTACAGGTCTGTAGTTTTTGAGTATTTCTTCATCAATCCATGCTTCTTCAGTACAGGTTTGATATGGACCACTTTTATGCATATAGGAAATACACCTTGGTTAAGTATGGAATAAAAGCATTAGCACACTTCTTTTTAAGAATGTCGGCACAGGATCTAGCTCACAAGACATACAGGGTGCGGTACAAATTATATCCCTAACCTCTGATTCGCATGGTAAGATGAACTATACTGCTACCTACAGGAATCTGCAGTAAACTACAATTGAGGAGTATTTATTCCCGTATTTTCGTGCTCTTCTTACTGAAGAAAGCAAAGAACCGCCCTGCAAGAGCATAATCAGACTCATGCTTTGAAAGAATAGCTTTTTGAGTTTCCTGAGTTATCGTTTATTTGTGAAGAATGATATTCAATCTTGGCTTTGACTGATAATTCATTAATAACACGGCGTTGATCGCAATGCAGCTGCCTGTTTACTTGTAGTCTTGAGCATCTCCAACGTCGTTCAAGCTTCCTTCGAAAACAAATCGTTTTGTTCAACCACGGGTTATCGGGACTTAACCTGACAGTTGGTGTCCTTATTCGGGCATGGTATTCCAAAAGGTGACGTAGGAAAGATTCATAATGGTCAACTCAAGATTCAGCATCAGCTGTTGCAGTATCCATGGGAGATACATCTATATAGATTGATATCAGGCGTCGTATTGTAATAGTGATTTCACGAAGGGTTGACTTTTGAAGCATTAGTGTGCACAACATTGCGAACTGATCAAACAGGCCATGGTAAAGATGGATATCAGAAACCAGATTTGTGTTTTCTAGAGTAATCAATAAACCCAGACAATGACCATGCACATGGGTTACGGGTCTGAAATATGTTGAGCATGGCCAGCAGATCACAGCATTGTATTAAAACGACTTGCTTTATTGTCAGATGGGTTGTCAATATGTATATTGAATTCTCCTGTCAAATTAATTCAAGATGGATTCAACAAATAATATTCCGCATGTCCTCAAACTCTTCTATAACGAAATACAAATTTCACATTTGATCTAAATGGTCTTTTTCAGAGCAAGACACATTACCTAAACTCACAGTGTTTAGCCACTTGTGATTGTAACATGAAAAGATACAAACACTGGAATGATGAATACTTTTTGACGTCTGGTTTTGATTGTAACTGACACGTTAGACTTGAGATGCAACCCTACACCTTTCCAGTTTTAGTTTCTTTGGTCGTATACTTGAACAAAAATTTACTTGGTGTAAGCTCCGCAAAGATATGAACATCACTAGTCGCACATATGGCAACTAAATCCAGGTTATTGTCAATAGCAAAGTCAGTAAATTCTTATGTTTTGTTTCTAACGGAACTGATATTTAAAACACAGAATCCAAACACTAAACCAAAAATGTATTTGATCAATTTTTAAAGATAGTTTATTTACTCTAAACCACGCAAACAGCTTTTATTTTCCAAAAGGATTAGAATAAAGCCTTCACATAACTATTATACTCCTTTTTGGTACCTAACAAACTCTGTGCCAGAATAACCAGCATAATTTTAATAGCTAACATTGATTTTCTTCCTGAAGAAGTTTGGCATAAAATATTAATTTTAATAGCAAATAAAAGTACCGATGAATCATGGCATATGTGATATATGTCGTTGACATATATCAGATAAACGAGACGCAGCTATGGATGAACAACTGATTGTAGAAGAGACTGACGAGAGTAATGATCGTCTGAAAGATTCCATAGGTGATCTGTCTATGGACGCTATCAAAGCCTTTTGGAAGCCTATGAAGTTAATGTGGAGCGGTGAGTTCCCTATAAGATAATCGAAAGAGAACTAGACTCACTTAAGTGGCATTATCAACAATTTTTAAGACGCTCTTGCTCTATCTTTATTAAAGTTCTAATACTGGATTTCAGGACAGACATGCTTGACGCACCAACTTAACAGCCAGAAGGGTTAAAATTCTTTGCAATAAAACAAAAGCTGATGGTACACTACAGTTTGTGATACAACTTACAAATGAATATCAAGAAAGAGAGACGACAAGTGATTAAAAGTGTATCACCTTCAATATTCTTTTTTGCCATTTACTCAAATTCCATTTCAAAATTTGAGTGATCAGAATGATATTTGAGATTAAGCATTATTCTAAAAATAAATAGAAAATAAGTTAATTCAGCATGTTTTTAACATCACATCACGATGACAATGTGTTACATGCGACTTTTCATCAGAATTCACCGACATACTAAAGGATTACGAAGATTGCGCAACGATTTGGTAACTGGGTAGCGCAGTTCGAGAAAATTATACGATGATTATACAGTAACTCACACTGACCTGCTGATGCAATCTACTCGATTTGGAATTTTATGATAATATATTCTCAAATTAGTTGAATCATCAGAGGGCTACGCCCTGCAACAACTATTTTCATACATAGAAAGTACTCGAAGTCTATATAAGCGACATATCTAAGAACATAGGAGATTGTGTTTAAAAAAATCGTCGAGGTTTCATCAATTTACATTAAGTGTGCCTTATTCTTTTACATCGAGAATTACCGTACCTGCTTTCATTCATTTAGTGTGTGGATACTTATTATTAAAGTCAACTTGACTTTTTTTTTGATGACTGCTGCATGCTTGAGAAAAAAAATCACCACAGAAAATCTTTGCCTTAAACTGTCCGCCGATATATCGTGAAAGGTGAATCTTACAGCTTTCAGGCCTATAGATTATGTTAATGAGCTCACAAACAAAACTGTGAGAGATATCATTACATCATTCTGCACAAAATGTGATTAAATATTGGAATGCTAAGCAAACGGTCGCCCACTGCATAGACAAACTGAGAGATCAGACAGATAGCGCATCACCTTCACTATCAAAGTTCGGTTAGAATACTTGAGTAGACTGACTTTAAGAGTATATTATATATTGTTTACCGAAAAAAGTCTTTTTGAAGTTTTGAAAAATTTGAATACACCAGATCTATTTTTAAAGCAACAGATCTTAAACTTTTCTTTTGGCATTCTTCTGTTACTTTTTTGATCCGTTATAAGTGTATAATACAATTTTTGACCTAATGAAAATCCTTCACTTTGCTTTCCACCATATTACCATGGCAATAATGTTGAGGCTGCATTGCTATGCACTTGAATTTGACTCAAGGCACTTCAATTCAAATTTAATCAAACTCCCTTTATCATCCAAACTTCAAGCCGTAAAACAAGAAACTTACCGTTACCAAAAATCATTAATACTCCAATTAATGTGTGTAATCAATACAAAATATGAAATATTTGTCTGAACTTTTACATTTGATTACATAATTTATAAATACACAAATGAAAACAAATATTTGAATAATAATTTTATTCTAAAACAACATTTTTGCTTCAAATATCCCAACTGAAAGTAAAAATATCTCTTTAGAAGAAGTTGAAGAAGTACACCTTACAAGTAAAAGTACTTTATACAAGAAATGGAACAACGACCCGTCAAAAATTAAGAATGCTTAATCTAGTGAGGTAAAAATCTCACTCAGAGTGTTCCAATGCTCACCATGATAATAACAAGATTATGAGATAAATGCTGGATACGTAAACTTTAACCTTAATATACAGCACATCTGATAACAAAAAGCCTGGTTCCAACTTCACAAGAAAGGATTGTTAGTTTTAACTTTTACATTAATTCATCTAATTTTCCGTGTAACTCAACATGGTAATTGCCGTATATTACACTTAACATTAATGAAGAAATAAAGAACTTTGTTAAATAATTCGTCAGAACTATCTAAATTCGGTATGTATCGAATGCATGCAATATCACCTACACGAATCTGTATCTGCTGAGTCAGTAACGCGACAAATATGGACCATTTTTGTAACCTATAAATTTTACAAACAAAATTTGACATCACACTTCTTAAAAACTAACGCTTAAATCCAGATACTTTAAAACATTATATTCAAAATAATCCTTTGGTCAAAGACTTTTCCTGCCATCTTTAACGATAATGCATCCCACGTGACCGTATTACGCAAATTACGCTGCATGGTGGTCGGTGTTCCGCGAAATATCGAATTTACGTAGCTAGAGCGATTTTCTCGCTAAGTCACGTGACCTAAATAACGGGGTCTGCGGACCTATTGGGTACTGTACATCACCTTTCTTAAGTAGTGAGTTGAGATTCACAATCAGCCCTTTTCTCTAATCATCAAGTATAGTGCCAGTATTCCATATCTTGTAAAAGAGATTAGTCAGGTACACAGGTGGATGATAGTTTGGGAGGGGTAACTGATGATACATTTATACCCAAGGGCAGAAACATGTTAGGAATAAGCCTCAAGCACCGGAATTTTTCTTATTTGCATTAAGTCTACGTGTAAGTATTGAATTATATATCATTTTTCTGATGGAAACTGAAATATTTTGTGCTTTGTCGATCTATTTTTACTTTCGATAATTGTTTTGTGCGTTTTAAAATGAAAAAAAGTTGTTATTAAATTATGAAGCTGAATTATTCATGCAAAAATCCGTCGAAGGAGAAGGGTTTTTTATTTAAAATTATAGTGAAAACAGTTTTGGCGATCAAATTTTTGGAAATGAGGGAACAAGGTCATCAGATATTTCCTGAGTTGGCGACCACAAAGTAAACACAATTCTGTAGGCTTTATTTTAAATTATATTCAGTTTGTATTGTTATCAATTCTCATACTGGTATTTCTCTAACGAGTATAGTCCCTTCTGTATTTTCGGGAGCTATCTTAAAAAAAAAAAAAATCAAAAGCTAAAGAAACCTTTACAACATGTTGACATTTACGTATTCATCATGAAACTTTTCTTTATTTGTACTAATGATCAACGGAGTAGATTAACGACGACTACCAGTACACAGCTGTTCAAGCCGTGTTGCAAGGTAAAATAAATTGGACAAGAGACATTATAATTTGAAGTTCACAGGCTTGGAGTCAAGTGAGCAAGGATAGGATCAAGAAACACACAAACAATACAAATTTGACAATGACATGGGAATTAAACAGAAAGTTGTTTACCAATACCATCCATGTTTCCTTTTTGAGTCAAGTTCATTTTGAAAATATCCATAAAGTTTTAGCGACTGTTTCTTATATTAGGCTACGTATACGCCATTTGCAGCTTGAAAGTCATGGCAAAAAGCTTGTTGAATATTCGTTGAGCCTCTTGAAGCTTCTGGAACTTCGTATCATATGCCCAAACAAGCGTAATCCTTTGGAACCTCTAATTCTAGGTATACTATCCATACATCTTAATACAATGATTGGGGTGATAATAGAATATATGTTAAAAAAACTTGATTGTATCAGTAAGAACTCTTCAATTATCAAAATATGTCATTTACAGCTTTATTTGTTTTCTCAAGAAAAGTCTTACAAAACTTGTGATGGTGGAAATTCTTACTTTCTTCTGATTATTGCTCCCTACACTCCACACTAGTAGTTCAACCAGGATGCCATGTACTCCCTACGTAATAAAACATAAATAAGAAAACATGATGTGATGAAAATAAAGTATAATAGTATATATCTATTTTGTAATGTGTCCTACAACCCTGAAAATATCTGAATAAGATTTTCATGATAAAAAAACATGTTCCCTTGGAAATATTTAATCAGCGCCAACCAAGTTTAGGAATCTGAAAGAGTCCGTTGCCCCCGTTCACAGAGCAATTCAACTGATTTCTTAAAAATGTACTCTTTATATTCAACTGATTTTGCTGGGTCAGTTTACGTAAACTTTACGTTAACTGGTTTTGATCGTTATTTTTCTCGAAAACATCTTCATTTTAATTAGGCACCGTCCGATCGTTCCCTTACAAGATTCACTTTCCGTCCTTTATACTGGATCCATCTTATATTGGACCCATTGCCGCCCTAATATTTGATTCATCCGTATTTCTATGAAATTGGATTCATCCACCTTCCCCTCACAATGGAAAAACCCGCCCGCCCTTCTAATGCACCCACTTGCCTCGTATACTAAATCAACCTTATTATTCAACACTCCCGCCTGTCCCTTATATTGGACTGACAGCTTTTGTTTGATACACACTCCCACCCTTCATATTGTCCCTAGACGCCCGCTTCTTATATTGGACTACCCGCCCGTCCAATAAAGCAAAGTCAAATTCACCCGTCTTTAGTTGGTTGCATCCCTTAAATTTGACTTACTTACCCACCTGTACCCCACCTGGACCCACCTGCACCCGCCCTGAAATTTGACCAATCCGTCTTGTCTTTACAATAGAAGGCCTGCCTGCCCTTATATTGGACCCAAAGGCCATTCCATTTAGACCCATATAACGACAGGTTTTGTTAGACTCACACTCCTGGCCCTCATATTAACCTACCTATGTACCTTCAAATATACTTTCCGACTTACACTTTGATGAAAAAACCCACCCACCTACCCTTAATATTAGACCAACCAGCGCGCCCCTAGTATTGAACCCATTAGCCTGCCATTTTTATTGGAATCAAATATCTAAAATTTAAATTGAACACACCCAGCCGCCACTTACATTATAACCAGCCACCCACCTCTTATATTCAGTGGTGTAGAGCTAAATGTTGAGCTGGGGGAAGGGAGGATGGAAAGGGAGTGGGGGAGGGGGAGAGGGGGGCTTCTCTCCCCAATGTTTAATTACAATTATCGATAGACATGCAACTATGTGTTATCTGCTCTGAAATGTGCGACTATTAAACATTTTTAAGGGGCTGATTCCCCTGAAAATAGCTAAGGTCTCAACCCCCTGAGCCTCCCCGCTTCTACACCACTATATTACAAACACTCACCGCTCCTAAACCAGAACAACCCACCTGCCTCTATACTGAAAACTCCCATCAACCATCAACCCTATATAAGACCCACCGCCACTCCTTATAGTGGTCCCACCATTATATTGGAACTAGACGCCCATTCCTGAGATTGGACCTGCCCACCAAACCCCTTAAACATATCCCCCCACCGATTTTACTGGACCAATTGGTGCTCATCCCTTATATTTGACACAACCGCCTTCCGCTAATATTTGGCCCACCTGGCTGCCCCTACTATTATATCCACTCCTACTAGCAAATGGCATGTGACAAAGCCGCCCGCTCCTACTAATTGGACCCGCCTACCAAGAACCTTTGATAAATTCGCACTCCCGCCCTTCATATTGTAAGTATTCCCATCCTATATGTTGGACCCACCAACACACCCCCTTAAACTGGGTCTACCACTTATATCTAACCCACCCGTCTTTTCTATTGGCTCCCCGGCTATCCCTCTGTTAGTTTTAATGATTGACATTACTATTGGTAATAATAATTCCACTATTGTTCGGCCCAACAAACGTCACTTATATCGAAACACCCACAGCTTCAACGCAGGCCATTTTATGGAACCCACCAACATGAGCCTTATATCAGACAACCTGGCAATCCATTACATTTGACTCAACACATCCTTTTTATTATAGCCGGCCGTAGCCTCTTTTATTAGACCCACCTGCTCGTATTATGTACTAACAATTATAATAAAACTCCCGTCCTCCCCTTGTGTTAGGCACACCTGTCAGCTCTTATATTGAATCCGTCCACCGGCAGCTTTTTTGGACCACCCGCCTACACATATTTAATCAGATGTACCTCTTAATTTGGATGCATCTGCCCACCTGTTAAATTGGGCCAACTGACCTCCCCTAATATTTCCTTCACTCTTCCTCTCCTAATAATGAACCAACCTTCCCTCTACAAATTGTGGACCCATCTTCCTCCCCTAATATTAGTCCCACCCTCCCTTTCATATATTAGACCCAATCTCCCTCCCTTTATACTGGTCCCAACCTTCCACGCTTATTAGTGAATCCACCACCCATCTCCTAATATTAGACCCAACTTCACTTCCCTTGATAATTGACCCACCCTTATATTGATCTACCCTTCTTCCCCTAATATTTCCAAATTTCTATAATATTGGACACACTTTCCTCCTCTTATACTGGAACCACCGTCCCTCCCTTAATATTTAACCAAATCCTTCTCCCCTAAAACTGGTCCCACCCTCCGTCCCATAATATTGGCCCAGGGCACTCTCCTACCTTCCCTCCTCTAATATAAGGAACTCCCTCCCTCCCCTCATATTAGACACACCATCCCTCCACTTATGTTCAACTGAACCCCCTCCCCTAATATCCGACCTATCATCCTCCTCTAATCTTGGAGATAATATTTGATCACCCATCTTCCTATACTATTGAACCCACCTCCTTCCCTTTATTTTGGATCCGCCATCCTTTACCTAATGTTTATCCCACTGCACTAATCTAATATTGGACACACCTCACCTCCAAATATTAATTCTACACTTGGTCCCGAAATATTAGACCTTCCGTACCTCTCATTGTATTGGAAACACATTTTCCCCTTAATATTTGACCCACGCTACTTTCCCTAATATGTGTCTCATTGCACTAATCTGATATTGGTCCCACCCTCCATCTCCTAATATTGGACCCACCATCCTTCCCCTAAAATTGAACACTCAATCCAATCCCAACTATTAAGCCCGCCCTTCTTCCCCTAATAATTGATGAACTTATCTTCCTATAATATTTAACACACATCTCTCCCCGATTGTTTGACCCACCTCCCTCCCTTAATATTGAAACCATCCTTTCACACCTTATGTGAAATGCAGTCTCCCACCCTCACCCTTTATTCTAAGAATCACCATCCCTTCCTCTATATTTGACGAAACTTCCCTTTCTTTATATTAGCCCACCTAATCCCCTAATATTGATCACACCCCACCTCTAATATTAAATCCACATCCTTCACCTAATATAAGACCCACCAATCCTCCCCTAATGTTGCACTCAGCCTCCTATTATTATCCTATTACCCGTATTATTTCATCAATCTATCTTCTTATGATATCGGACCCGCTGTCCTTTCCCCAATACTAGAATCACTGTACCTCTCCTAATATTAGACCCAACCCACTCCCCTAATATTGATACCACCCTTCGTCCGGTAATATTGATCCAACCCAAATACCCTACCCACCTCCCATTATATTGGATAAACCAGCTCTCCCTTTATATTAAACCCAACCTCATTCCCCTTGTATTTAATCCACCTAATGTAAGACCCACCCTTCTCCCCTAATATTTGATCAACCCATCTTCCTATAATATTTGTCTTACCCTTCTACCACAATATTGGACCATCCGCACTCCGCTATTATTGATTCCAATCTCCGTCACTTAATATTTGATGAACCTATCCTCCTAAAATAAGGACCCACACTCCCTTTCCTAAAATCGAACCCACTCTCCTTCCTATAATATTTGATCAACCCATGTTCCTATAATATTGGACACAACGTCCCTTCCTTAATATTGAGCCCAACTCGCTCTATGATATTGGTCCAATCCTCCATTCCCTAATATTGACCAACTCTTCTTTCTCCTATATTAGAACCGCCCTCCATGCCATTCTATTTGATCAAAACTTTCTTCCCTATATAGGAACCACCCTCCATTCCATTATATTTGACTCAACATCTCTCCCCTATATTAGACCCAACCTTCATCCCCTAATACTTAATCAACCCACCTTCCTATAAAATTAGACCCACCCTAGTTCCACTAAGATTTGGTCAACCTTCAGTCCCCTAATATTGGAGCCACCCTCCCTCCCCTTATTTTAGACGCACTCTTTCTCTCTTGATATTTAACTGATCTTCCCTCACTAAAAATTGGACCAACACTCCTTCTCCTCATGTTAAACTCTCCCTCTATGCCCTAATATACCCCGTCCCCCCCTCCCTCTCTCCCCACCCCTCCCTCCCACCCCCACACACACTGTTTTGCTGTGCCAAAATAAGCTTGCCGGTATTCCTAGTTTAGATAAGCAATTGGGAACTATGAACATAAAATTGTAAAATTGGTCAAATTGAAAGCAAATTTGGTCAAATTTTTCAAGAAATTTCCCAAACATGACAAAACTTCCCTAAAACTGAAGAAAATTGCCTGAAAATTAAAAAAATGGCCCAAACATTAAACAACATTGTTAGAAGTGACCGTCAATTTCCTCAAATTGATTTTAAGATACCAAAATGTAAAGGAAAGTACCCAAAATTAAACGAAATTTCTCGAAAAAAGGACAATTTCCGAAAATTGAAGAGATTTTTCGATAAGAAGCAACGTTAGTCATGGAATTTAATCTACAAGTGCTATTTTTCTACTTGTGATAAGAAATTATTTTTCAGGTTCCAGGCCACCCTCAGATATATGACCTGTCCTACACCCCTGTGTAACACTGTATACCAATATCGCTAGGAGCTAATGTATAGGGTAAATTTGATATGAATGTTATGGCGCCTTTTATTTTCGCCCTTTATCTCTTCAGCCCCCACTTTAAAAAATACTCCGCGGTCCCTGTTTATATTGGACCCACCTCCCTCTCATGAAATTTGATGAAAAATCTTCATATAATATTGGACCCCCCCCTCCCTTTCCTAATATTGAACACACCGTCCCTTCCCTTATATTAGACCCATCCACTCTGGAGGGAGGGTACTGGACCCCCTTCATTCCCCGTACATTAGACCAACCCTCCGTCCCCTTATATTTGATCATCACATCTTCCTATAATCGTTTCTTCCTAATATTCAACCCATTCTACTTCCTTAATAATAGTCCCACCTTTCATCCCCTATCCCCTAATATTGAACTCACCCTATCTTAATATTAGACCCACTCTCCCTCCTCAACATTGAACCCAGTTTTCGGGTTGGACTCCAGTGTCTCGAGCGCTGTAATTTTCCCTGAAGAAGACACTTTCTTGTACTTGATCCAGTCCACCTAGCTTCAAAATGAGTACCAGGACTGCTGGGGAGTTATAAGCTGCTATTTCTCGGCGTACTATCCAGGGAAGTCACGTGCTCTTAAGCGCGTGCGCCTAGCTAGATTGTAAGTTTATATATTTGAGAAAGACGACGTTTGAAATACTTAAAAGTGACACAAGCTTCTGACTGAAAGTGACTGGTGTACATATTACACGATGGTCTAAGAGGTGGTGTCAAACCTGTACTATCTTAAGATAATTCTTTATCACTTATTACTTTTTTGTACTTAATTGTATTTCATTTTTTTATTCATATGCTAGGGAAAACACACTTATATTACAATTACTTGTTTTCAGTATGTATCCGATGAATTTGCCAGGATGGAAAGTGGATGAACATCCTGCTCTTTTCGAGAACTATTCAGAGAACCAGGCAGGTGTGAAAACCTCTAGCATTGGGACCGCTGGCTTTACGTCCCCTCCATAAACAGTAAGCGCCACCCAGCCATTGATCCCTTTTCTCAAAGGTCGGTGGTGTTAGGGAAAATAGGGAGGGGGGAGGGAGAGAGGTAGGTGTGATGCAGAAGACAAGCCTCTGCGCTTGATGTCAGCGTATATCGTTCTGCATATCTGTGGACAAATGGCTGGTTGAATTGCCGTTGGACTCGAGCCTGTGACCTCCAGCATCTCAGTCGCACGCTCAGCCGACTGAGCTACGTAGCACCCTAAGTATATCTTTTAAGTAAAAAACAGCACACATGTACACATAAACAAACTTCTGGGGAATCTAGCGGTGCACCAAAAGGAATCATTTATCTGTCTATTACTATAATTTGCACCTACAAAGCTCTGGATGCTATGTGAGGTACACGTACAATTTCAATTTGTAATTAGAATTAAAATGCTCTGATGTTGAAGTGCTAACTCGCTTGTTCATTTGTTAGATTGATTGGGCTTTAAAGTGCATTTTATTTCATTTCCGTTAATTTTAGAGAGTAACTACATGTTCTATAAGAATGCCAGTTAACACCTTTGCAATATTCACTGGATCCTCCTTGTACGTATCTGCCGTTGAGGAGAGCATTGCCGCAGAAACTACCAAACCACCACGCACCTGGGTAACCTCTTGCACATCCAGAATTTGGCCCGTGATTCCTGGTAGAAAACTGTCGGTTGTTGTTATGCAACCACCACGAATATTGTGCAGCACATTAGCTCCCTGATATGAATCTGCGAATAAATGGCAACCCACTTCCTGGTCATACCCACATCTAGTGGTAGAAAACTGCTGTTTTTTCATGAGAACTTAACAATTTCTTTTTTAAACATTTACTTGTATGATAATACGTTAGCATTTTATCTGTCGGACCCTAAATTGCACGTGGTTTAGGTGACAAGAGATTACTTTCTTTGTATTTAGTTTGTCACAACGCATAAGGTAAAGTATTCAATAGTGTGTAAGGATGGCTACGCAGGAGTGTGGGTTAGTATTTGGGCGACACATTGTTAACATTGTTTGAGCCGCGTTTTCAATAAAAAGCATACACGCAATAAGATTCAAACTTAAAAGGGTGAAATAGTATGTAATGGTATCTCATCATAAGTAAATCGAACAAATGATCAGGTTTTCGGCTCATAATGAGACATGTTATGTAAAGGTTAAAAGTAAAATAATTGATACAATGGTGAATCCATCATACCTTTGAAGGAAATGTTTTGGAGTTTGTTTGGTGGGAATATTTGTTTTTTATATTTCCTCACAGTATTTCAAGAGGCTCTTGACCCTAGGCTGTCGGAAGGGGGTAGGGGAGGGGGGAGGGGGGGGGGGAGACTGAAGAAAGCAAACATATATTTAAAAAAAGATCAGTTTTTCATATGCAACTTAACACAAAGTACCTATATTGTGGACTAGTATACCAATCATATGTCTTCTCTATATATCTTGGGTCAAGAAACAAATGTAACAGTATTTTCTCGGCAATTTGTAATGACGGTTTATATAGATTCTCACACAATGGATTTAAATCCATTTTATTGTTGGATCCATCTCTACGTTAGCAATGTCTTTTCATACCCGCAGCTTGATTTCGGATACACCAGGTTCATCTTATACTCGGATATTTCATAGTTTACCACGCTTACACGCTCACGTTTACTCATGATAGAATTTACCCTTAGGTTTAGAATATCTCATATTGACCGATTTCCTGACCACAACAACATCTGACGGTTAGAACAGGAAGTTGTCATTCCCTTCCTACTATAGACGCATCTGATAAGTCTTGGATAGAGTGTACGTGTACGTATCCGCCGTTGAGAAAAGCGTAACTGCAGACGTTGAACCACCACCCGCTAAAATACTTCGTAGCGCAGGAGCCGTCACCACCACAATTAGTACCAGTACACATCATTGCCTCGATCTCTGGTAGAAAACTGTCGGTTATTGTTAGCATACATGCTGTCTCGTAAGCTGTTTACAAATGTCGCTATTCATACTTTTGTTATAAATGTGGTCAACTATGCTTTTATTGCAGTTCCACCTTCGTTTAGAAGTATAGTAATCTAGCATTGCAGTATGTATATACATATTATATAAATATATATATATATATATATATATATATATATATATATATATATATATATATATATATATACACACACACACATATGTATGTATTTACATATCTCCTTGAGCGGTTGAGTGTCTGAGGAGAGGGAAAGAGCGTCGCATTTTAAAAAGAGTTTATCATCACGATGTTGACTAGAGTTTAGCATAATACTCTACCCTATAATTACCAATTAGACCGCAGTAAATCATCAATTGGACCTCAATTTTAGCATTGAATTAAAGTTGCACCGGTATTGTCCAAAGTACGTGTAACACGTGTAACACGCTATAGTCACACATAACTTTTAAGAACTTTGAAAATATTACTATATACAATATAGTTTTATAAACCCTATACAGGTCCATAAGTTATTATGTTAACTCAGATAATATCTGGTCCCGAGACAAGTGTTGCTTTGAATTGGTTATGCGAACTGGAAGGTAACTTTTTGGGAAACTCATTTAAGGTAATGACGAGGTGATCATACCCAGTCAAGTTCATAGGTCCAGCACCACATATCTTAAGAGTATTGTTTTTAAACTTCCAAATAATTCTAAAATTCCAAAGACAATTACTAACTACAACCAATGAGCTTGTGGACTGGATAAAAATTGTTAAATTGCAAACACATCAAGATATGTGTGATGTTAACTTGAAGTAAATTTCATGTATTCAGCAACTCTTTGGATTGTCGTGACCACATAATGTGTTGAATTATAATTGGTTTTGTGGAAGAAAATTATATACAACGAAAGTCACGGTCACTCCGAAATAAACCATTAATTTCAAGGATTTCTAAGATCCCAGATAAATTATAGGATTTTGTTGTGTAAGAGGCCCCATGTACGTGTAATACACTACGGGTTTGATATATTTTCAATTTGTACACAAATAATTGTTAAACTTAAAAATATTGAATATGGCACAACACCTACAAAAAGCCATAAGTTAAATTAAAGTTTTACATCTCGATTTCTAGAAAATAGAGATTAACTGCTTAGATTTGCTGAACAAAAACTCTCTATATATTTTCTAGTATTTTCTACACACCAGAGTTGTATAAATACTTGCACCTTATAAGTGGATCTACATATGTGTTACGGTTATTGAGGTGTGCAAAATTGCGTTAGTTGAGAGTCACCATTTCTGACTTTCAATTTAATATCATATTATTATATTATTATTATATTATATTTAGGTAAGCTCTTAGATACTCGTTTGTTCTAGAATCCATAAAAGTAATGAATTCTTAATGATTCTTAGAATGAAAATTTCTCTCGTATTACTTATAGCAAGTTTGTATTACTTGTGTTACAAACGTATTATCAAGGGTGCTATTCATTGTTATTTTAATTCAAAGCTACGTTATGTTAGTTTGTTTTTGAAGTAGCACTCGTGAATACAGAGTGGAAAACGAAAGTACATACGGAAGTGATTGCGCGATAAGAAGTAACCTTAATCAATTGCAGGAGACAGCATGGTAACTACATACAGCTCCCAGAACAACAACAATTGACAGTTTTCTACCAGGGATCAGGTGCCACGTTCTTACTGTGCAGTGAGTTATAGTGGCTGGTGGTATAATACTAATAGCTGTGGATACGCTCTCCTCAACGGCAGAAAAGCACAATGAGGATAGACCTTTTTCATATCGGGATCGGTAATTACCGGAAATCTCTTTTAAATAATGTCACATGATCGAAATCCACGTGACCATAATAAACCAATCAAATTATGGGGAATCCTGATCGTTTGCACAATTTACTAGCGTATGGGGTCAAGCCCATTAAAAATACAATTTCACACAATAATCAATAGTATATACATGTATAATAGGCACTTCACTGAGACTTAAATAATAGCGTAATTTGGTTAGGAAATTCCATACCAAACAGAAAACTTCGTATAAACTGCATGTACCGTAATCTCTCCATTCACACAATTTTCGGATATGCAAAACTAGTTTTCTCATTCACAGATAACAGAGGACATACTGCCGAAAGTTCTCGAAACTATTTTCACATTTTGTACAGTGAGGTCAACGGCGCAATTTCATACCATTAGGTTCTCCGCACTGCACATCAACGTTTTAATATTTAAACAATTTTTGCCAATTTCCGTCCTACTTTTGTGTTTGAAATATGCACAAATATTTTTAATGTTTCGTAAATATTGAGGGAATGTGAACCCCAATGAACATACAATGTTCCGTTACCCAAAACAAAATTTCAACGTGCACACTAGGCCTAGTATTCAACCACCACGCTCCTGGAAAAAAGTACACAACGCACTAATTACGA
>JAIGNY010004340.1:0-20221 GCA_020152595.1 Chiridota heheva | reverse complement strand
AATTTAACATAAAATTCATCTAGATGCATTTCTTTAAGCCAAGGTGCGATAGCACGTCGGGAAACCAAAGACCTATAAAACAGTTTTAGAGGTTTGGTGACTCGTACTGAGAGTTCTCCGGATGATAAGTCTGGTGTGTCTGAGATGAAAAAAATATAATGGTTATTATATACACCATTTTTTAATCATCTCTAAATAAATTGAAACCTGTTTTACGCTCATTACAATTCCCTCCCTTACAACTGACGACACTTCACTTTCAAAACATTGAAACGCCTTCAGATTCGTTTCCCGAAATTAAAAAAATGCAGTAAATTTACGTATACTATATACACGAGTGTGTATTTCTGTGTATTTCTATTTCTCGAAATCACACAAGAAACCAATCGACTAATTATTCCAAACAAAAGGTTCAAAGAACCATCTAAACAACCAAATACCCATGCAAGGAGCCATCAAATTACCAGGTAGGGAGGTGTTGTGACTATCAAAATAACCAGGAACGCAGTCATTATGTAAACCAATCATTCAACAAAACAGATAGCTAGAAATTTATCCAACCAAGCAACAGTGAACGAATCCACCCAACCGAACTAAACCGCTCTTACGTACCCGGATAATAGTTAACTATTTAAAACTATTAGAACTAGAATAAACCTGCCCAAGCAAAACAGGGAGTTAATGGTTTAATTAAGCTACCACATAAGTTACCGTCAAACCAATCAAACAATGCAGTCAGTCAACCAATCATTTGATTTAACCAATCATTTGATTTAACCAATCTAGGACATAATCAACCAGCCAACAACTCATACAACTGTGCATGTACCCAGCTAGTCAATGAATCCGTGACGTTTACGTTGTTTTGTTAGATAAGAATCTTCAGAGAATGCTTTGTTAAAAGTTCAGTCTTAGTTGCTGAGCCGCATAACTTGTTACACACACATGCTTTTCATACGAATTCTTTGATACTTGAAGCTTTTAATTGCTTAGTTCGATTAAGTATCGCGTACATTTCTGTGCACTATTTACGATTTGTAATTTAGCATGTAGAATTTCAGATATAATTACATCAAATTGGTTTAAAGGAAATTCGTGGACGCAGACTTCGGTGATGGGAAGATACGGCTACTTTATATAACCAGAGATGTTCTATAGAGCTTTAACCAGTTAACGAGACTGTACTAGTTAATCACCCACCACAATGTTGGTAGATCCAAACCTTCTTAACGAAGTAAAACTTATCGCATTGTTTTGAACAAACGATAATTATTTGAGACTTTTACTTAAGTTTGTTTATTCAGCAAAATTTAAATAACTACTTAATGCGCATTACTGTTTGGTAGTGGAGCTCATTAAGCAAATGATGCCACTTGGACAAAAAATATCAAGGTGGAATGGTGAATGGGTATACCTCTCCATGTTATCAGCTATTTCCATCAATTAAGCAACAACTCACCATGCACTTCCTTCTGAAATGGAGCTGCCAGTGTCGCAAGGCCCTCTTCTTTAAGAGCATCAACAAACGCTCTCACATTCGTCTCGGACATATAACCGGAAGTTTCCAGACGGTCCAGTAGTTGCGCCCCAGATTTAATTCTACTTCTCTGGCTTCGTGGAATATCAGGAAAATGAACCAAGATATACTCAATCTCTTCCGCTACGACGTTTCTGGAAAAAATTGCCTTTGCTTTATCATACTCATTCCTCCTATTTGGTGGATCTGTTCTTTGCCGTCCAAAAAATTGTCCCATGGCGATCGGAAGTGGCCTTTTTTCACGAAAATTGATAAGTGGACAAAAACCTATAATTAGAAATAAAGATTAAATACAGATTGGCTACGGCATTGCAAGTATTCATTCATCTTTTGGATTATCTTCATGTGTGTACAAATACTTACGATATTAATAGCAGCATGAACACAACATGACATAACTTATAATTGTTTATGTATGTATTGCAGTTCTTAACTGGAATATACACTTATTCCAATGTCATCACCCATATATGAGTACAAGACATTGTACTCTCTTTTTCACATACTTTACCCTCTACTCAAAATCTACTCTTTCAACACAGAAATTGTGCCAAAACATTTGTGTCAATTTAAGCACAAAAGGGTCTAATAATATTGCAAGTGGTGGCATATCCCAGGCAACAATGACATGTGGAATCCATATGGGTTTTACGTCAGTACGTGGGATTCATGGACTCATACAATTATATGGACATGGATGGGCTTAACCACATTGATCTCACATGGGTTTCGTATGGGCAAAACCATACGTCATATTAAACGAAGGGTTTGATGTGGAAAGCATCGCGATAGGAGGAGAACACATTTATGTAAGTGGAACTTTGATATTTGAAAAAAATTGCACTTAATGTCATTATCCGCATGTATTTTGCTCCCATTTCCCAGCGAATTTCAGGGGCGGCAGAGTCTTCAAATATTGAGAGTAAGAAGGGGAAGAAAGGGGGGGGGGGGGGGGCTAATGAGATTAGGTCGGGTAACGTGTTAACATATGTTTACCTAAAATTATTGGCGGCTAAAGCCCCAGCTTCCCGGCTCCGCCGCCCCTGAATTAGATTGCTGGTGATCAAACAAAGATACAGCTTTTGAATAAGCAATTGAAGTGAATTGTTTCCTTTTCGGGTGAAGATATACCAATTGTTAAGCATAATAACTACAAAATGAAGTTCATATTTTCTGGATTTGCAACTCATACTCAACAACAAAATGTGAAAACGTGGTATCGAAAGCACAAACGTTTAGACACCCTTCAGGTAAGGTATAGTGGTGGCTCCATGATTTTTAAATATCGGTAACTGACGGAACATTCTGGTACATATTCCTCAATTTATTCGAGAATAAGGTCGACATTCTTTGAGTTTCGTTTTTATTAAAGTATCGAACAAACAAGATAATATATAGATAACAGTTGTACGGTGGAGGTGACATAGAACAAAGTAGGATCCATATTTTCTACCTCATCCACACATACCTATGGAAGTCATGTCATATTATTTTTGACACACACACACACATATATATATATATATATATATATATATATATATATATATATATATATATATATATATATATATATATATATATATATATATATATATATATATATATATATATATATATATATATATATATATATATATATATATATATATATATATATATATATATATATATATATATATATATATATATATATATATATATATATATATATATAAACATTTTTGATATATAATATATATATTTTCCTATTTTGTATTTATATATATATATATATATATATATATATATATATATATATATATATATATATATATATATATATATATATATATATATATATATATATATATATATATATATATATATATATATATATATATATATATATATATATATATATATATATATATATATATATATATATATATATATATATATATATATATATATATATATATATATATATATATATATATATATATATATATATATATATATATATATATATATATATATATATATATATATATATATATATATATATATATATATATATATATATATATATATATATATATTTATATATAGGGATATTTTATATTTGGAAGGTAATGGGGTAGGGGTGCGTCCCTGATTCAAGCCACTCTGATGTAGCTACATTAGCTAGATTTTTCAAACCATCATTTCGCAATGGACAAATATTAATACTTTATATTTCTACATTGTTTGAGCAGTGGTTCTGGCCGTCAAAAGATGTATATCTGCTGGTATTAAGAACTAGCACGGTGTGTCACTGACTGCAAGAGACTTCAAAACTTAAGTAATATACTCAAAAAATTACAGTATCAGTTGGCATTGCAAAATTTGTATGGCAGCGTATCCTTTGTTAAACGTTCATAAAGGCGCATTATTTACCCTCTGTCTGTGCCAGTACCCTCGAGATTTTGCGGGCTAAGATTTTTGTCCAGTTGCTGCTCCCCAAAATGGATTCAAAGTTGCCTATTTGTTGCATGAGTCAAGACGTAAACATATACGGTCAAATGAAACATGTTGTTTGGCTGTGATTGTTGCGCCACAAAATCATTCACCAGATCAGTGCCAAGTGAATAAAGAAACATAACACCTATTTTAAGTCTGGTCCATGTTTGGTATGATTGTGGAGCCACCAAGTTATCGTACTTGCGTGACAATATTAGGAGAATTACAGTGAATGAATTTGGCAACCGAGATATCGACCGACTGACCACTGAAAGCACTGATATTGGCTCGCAGGAACAAGAAGGGAGCTCTTACGAGGACATCGAATTCCGTAGATGACCTTATTAACAAAGACGCGAGTACAGATACAGTGAAATAACTGTTTGAGAAATCAAAGAGAAATTTGGAAGCGGTCGAAGCTGCCCACCAGGCACTGGTGGACAATCTGGAAGATGAGGAAGCGTTCGAAACAGAAGGGGCTCCTTACAGCAAGGCTTGATGTTGAAAGATATAATCAGGTCAGTGTCTAAGCCAAGTGGCGAAGGGGCTGGAGGTACTACTTCAAATGTTGTCCAAGCAGGTGATGCTGAAAGTAGTAATGTTGTCATTCAGACTAAATATAATGTTCATAGTGCAAATGATACTCAAGGTAGTAATGTCCAGAGTACAAATTATAACCAAGTTAATAATGTTCATAGAACAGATGGTACCTTATATCCCATACACAGAGGTGCTATGTCACACTAACTCAGATTGTGTATGCCAACGACCTAAATTTAGCGAGTAATTTTGAGATCCAAGGTATTTGACCTATTTGCTTTCAAATTGGGATGGGCTAGAGTCGCACAAGGGATCCTTCATACTAGAGAACCACAATTCAATGACGACTTACTTTCCTATTTAGAAGGTCAAGCTGAAAGTTCATGTAACATGTTTGGCAGAAATGTGCGTAAATCGAGTGGAGTGGTGGGAGAATCGGAT
Organism: Chiridota heheva; assembly: GCA_020152595.1. Lineage (NCBI taxonomy): Eukaryota > Metazoa > Echinodermata > Holothuroidea > Apodida > Chiridotidae > Chiridota > Chiridota heheva. Next base: position 15,222 of record JAIGNY010004340.1, on the reverse strand, counting down.
AAACCCCGTGCGAGATCGACCTTTGTGGAAGGTAGATCACTGAAGTGTTTTGCGTGTGAGGATGAACACAGAATCTTTTATTGTGAGGTGTTTGCAGGAATATCTTATGATCAGACATTAGATGTTGTAAAAACAAAAAGATTGTGTTGTAGATGCCTATTTCTTAGTCATCCAATCGCCAAATGTAGATGGAATGTTATATGCTTGTCGTATCAGTCCATCAAACATAGCAAACTACTTCACACCTCATCCAAATCTGAAGGTGTGTCTGTTAAGCCGAATATTGTCATTTGTGGCAGTCATATCTTCCTGAGATATCATCTCCCACTAACAATATAACCGCAGACAATGGTAATTAACTCAAAACTGTCGCTCTCTTAGATAGTTGGTCAGACACCAGTCTGTGTAGCGAGTCTCTTAGAACGAGGTAAGGAGCTACAGGCAAATCTACGTCATACACAACAACGACAATGGTGCTCAAATGAGAATAGGCGCAAACATCGATCAGCTCTGTCAGATGAGAAAATGAAACCAATAATATATCTTGTATCGTTCTTTCTGTTTCTGATCTGCCTAATAGTAAATGAGAGGCTTTCAACTAGAAGAGAATGGAATGTCGCGTCTCCATTTGTAATTTTGTTAGGCGAATGAACTATATGAGTGGTCTTTTGTTGATAATTGGACGTCACGTGTTCCCCGTCTTGGGAGTTAGCAACTACCTGGACATAACGAGATCCTTGGATGAATTCGGGACAGGGCGATTGTGTCCTTCGACAGCAACTCCCTGATCTTTATCCTTAATAGTTTGGCGTGGTCGTCCAGCCAAGGGGTTGGCGTGGGGCGTAGAGCCTCTGCCTGCAGTTGGGGGACGTGAACGCACCCGTGAATCTTACCCGAACCTCCCGTGGTTCGAGGCCCGGCGGCGTGCGAACGATGCGGACAGATGTCTAGTATTTGCCAGCAACTTCTGTGTCTTCGTAGGTCGTACTGTCGGCCAGCCTGGCGCGAGATGGCGTCCTGTCCATCCGTCGACAACGACTTAAGTCAGCCTGAGTGGAATCTGACGGCCATGGAGGGGAAGAACATTTCCCCGGCGGCGCCCCATGGCCAACTTTGTCAAGGCGCAGGCTAGCTGATCGACTGTCCATTCGATTAGGTCAGAAAGCCCAGCCAACAGAGGCTTTATTCTGATTGTGACGTCGGTCGGCAGATTCTGCAGGACAACGTGCAGCACCTCTGACACCCACCAGGCGACGGCTTGATATTTATAGCCGTGTCGTATGGTCCGATCGACAGCCTTGCGAGATTCCTTCCTTCGCTGGACCGTGAGGTTACAAAACTTGCTACCACTAAGCACCGAGTGGGACGCCCCTGGAGCGCCACTCACAGCGTGGCAGAGGATATTTCACAATCTTATTCAGTATACTACACCTAACGATTTGTCTCTTTTTCTTTTCCTTTTAGACTTTGAGAGGGCTTTTCATACTATTAGCTGAAATGTTATAAACAGGTTTCTTTCCTTTCTCAATTTTGGCTGTGACTTCAAAAGGTGCATGAACACCTTATATTACTTGTTCTTGCGGGGTTCGTCATCTTAACTCAAATTGACATAGGTCGAGTTTTCGCATTCGGCGTCTTAATCCTTAGAATAGGTGTGGCAGCTACCTTCAAAATTTAGATTAGGCCTATTGTTATAGTAAAGCTACAATGCACAATTCAACGTATGCTACTAAGGCCTGACATTAATAGTAGCCTTATATGCATTGGTAATGTAAAATATAATAACCTACGTTGAATTGTGCATTGTAACTATAACATTAGGCCTAATCTAATCGAATTGACATGCTGTCAAATTTTCGCATCCAGCGTCCTCATCCTTAAAACAAAGGTGTGACAGTTACCTTGTAAATTTTTACTACTGAGGCCAGACCCCTACTGATCAATATTGTTTCAATTCAGGTTCCTCATCTGATATATTGCTTGCTTATATTACCCTTTAGTCAAACGCTCACTCGGTATCGTCACGCAAAAGTTGTGGAGCATTGGCCTACTATAACTCTCTTCTCATTTTTATGTAGGCCCCGTATTTGTTTTTTCGGTTTATTTGGCCCTCAATTTTTCCAAAACCGAAAAAAAAAAAAATTGCAGTACTGATTACACGTTTTGAATGTAAAATTGGTTTTACTTTGCCAATTTATGAGGGACTTTTTACTGAAAAAGGGGAAATACGTAAGATGTCAGTTTTTTTTTCTTTTACCTGGTTGTTATGTGTAAATTTTGTCCACTATTCAGGTTAGTTCTTTGGTAAAAATTTACCTAACTTGATTTGTACAATTGTTACATACAAGCTGTGAAGTAACTATTTCACTTTACAGTAATGTAAAATTTATGTAGCTTTTTTAGGGAGTATACTCCAATCCGTAAAATTACAATCATCAAACCATCTGATCATTAGCCCTTTCTGAACTTGTACCTGTTTACTGTTCTCCTGAACCCCCAAATGATTAATTAATTAATGATGATCCTATTTGTTGTCAACTGTCAGAAAAGGGTGTTTGTGATGTTACAATGTAAAAATAAAATGGTCAAAATTTAAGCGTATCATGGTCAACCATGTACCGAATCAATTTTGATCAAAATTGAACGACAGCAATATGGTCAAATTTTTAGAATGATAAGGATATTTTTGATAATGATAGTACAGTCTTAATCTATAATGATTTACATTTGTCATATGTTAATGACTCACCTTTGACTGACATTACCGGGGGTAGTATGTGTGAGTCATACAACTGACAAGTGCATTACCACCCCCTACCCTGCCTATGCCTCATGTTGATTCCTTTCTCCTTCATGACCAAAATACCCTGGAACTATGGAGTTCCAATATGCCATTCAGCCCCATAATGTTGTATCTCTCGTCCCCAATGTTGCTTTAACTGAACTGAGTATGGCGATAACCTTCCCTCTTTAATCCATTTTCCCTTTCTATGAGCTATAAACCACTTCTCTGTTACCAATTCATACATCCTTCTGCACATAACCTTGATGCAATCCCTTACAAAGAAACTGTTATATAGAGATTCCTGGTACTTGTAACAGTTGTCTTGCTTTTAACAAATACATTTTTAAATAAATTATATCTCAATCCTCCATGGCTATACAATCAACACTGTGTTTATATGGTAGTTGCCTGATCATATCAGATTTCAAACAAACGCGAAAGTTGAGTTGGAGGAAGTGTTATCCATGTTAGCCAATGAAAAGACAGGATGTCCTTTATAAAGGTCAAACAGTTAAATTAAAAACCAGGGAGATGCCATTTTAGGCATTAACTGTTCCAACTAGCAAATGTTATTAGCATGTCTACAGTCTTCAGGCTACTGATTTCTGCTATAAAGGTAGGTTCATTTTCTTTGATTTTTCTATACAATTTATCATTTGTATGGTAAATATGTTTGTTTTGTTTTCTTAAATTAGGATTTCCTCACTAATCTTAGTTAAATTTTGATTTGTAAATTGTAAAGTCTCATGAAAGTATTCAGTTAAGTTAATTGTGAGATCACGGAATTTGGAGCATAATGAAAGTATAGTTTTGAAGACCAGGATAGGAAATTTTATTTGTAGTCATATTTATTGAGAAAACTAATTTGTTTTAAAGAAAGGTATCTATTGCAGAGAGGCATTGCCATATGAAATAGTGACTCACATGTGCGTCATTGTACCAAATTGTCAGTTACCAGAGTAACTCAGGGTGGGTGAATTTACTTCAGACCATTGACTTTGTACAGAGGTGAGTGATTTGGGGTAAGTCATTTCTCAAAAAATGTTAGTCACCTTTGTCAATGTATGTGTTGTCCACCCAACTTGGTGCAATGACTCACCTTGTCTGGGGTGTTGGTGTGAGTCACACAATTGACAAGTGCATAAGGGTGACATGGATGACCTGAGGAGTTAAGAGTGGGAGATAGTATCATGGTACATGTTTGATTTTGGGAAAGGATAACATCCCCAGTATTTTAATTTGGTCATGTGTGAGAGGATGAGTATGGAAGAGAGTGTGTCATTTGATCAAGGAATACTGTAGCACCACTAAGGTGTTGGTCAAAATAGATAAATTAATGAGCTCGATGAGAGGAATATTGCACAAGGTACACACATGTTTTATGTAGCACAATTAAAACATTGAGTAGTATATGCACCCCTCACTCAAGTTTTGCAATTGTGACAATCATACTTCTTTTGAGTAAACATCTGATCAAGTAATTATAGTAACAAGGAGAATGGAAGTGGAATGATATATGTTTTACTGATGAACTTTGAGAAATCATATTTCATTTGATTCTTTATCAAATATTTTATGGTCATATCCCTGTGGTTTCTCATCTAAATATTGAAAGAATAAGGAAAGGAATATTAAAGATGAAACATTATCCACAGATTTCCCACAATGCGTTTATCAATAATTTCTTACATTGGAGTTGCACTTGAATTTGTGTCTTTACATATTTCTTATGTGAGACTTTGGCTAATCATTGACGAGCTCGTCAAGACCTCGTCAGATTGTTGACGAGGTCGCCGCGAGCTCGTCAGATTGTTGACAAGCTCGTCACAAGCTTGTCTAAATGTTGACTAGCTTGCCTATTTTTCGACAAGCTTGCCACGAGCTTGACAGATATTTGATGAGCTTGCCACAAGCTTGTCCAATTGTTGACGAACTAATGGCGAGCTTGTCTATTTCTTGACGAGCTCATCGGACTGTTGACGAACTCCTCACAAGCTTGCCCAGTTGTTGATAAGCTCGTGTTTGTTGACGAGCTCACGACGAGCTCGTCGTATTGTTGACGAGCTCGCAACGAGCTCGTGGTGAGCTCATTTTTCTGCAAGAGATATAGTTATCAAGCTCCTTTGGAACCAACTTGTTTGCTAATTAAGATAAAAGTCCATTTATCCTGAAGTCAGTTTTTCTCACTGTCATCTAATGGTAGATTTCTTCTGCTTGATTTTGACATATGCAAAGAGTCTGTAAGCAATTCACCTATCATGTTATTAACGTTGATTTTATTAAGATTATTTACCTAACAAAAATGTATAACTTGACATTTAGGCAAAGAATAAAATACAGTGTATGGTGATAAAATGTTCCGATACCTTCAGGATAAAGGATCACTGTCTTTAGTTTGCGACATTCCGGCAGCTAAGTGTCACGATACAAGTGTTATCTTTAGTTTGCGACATTCCGGCAGCTAAGTGTCACGCTACAAGTACTATATTTATTTTGCGACATTCCGGCAGCTAAGTGTCCCGTACAAGTACTATCTTTAGTTTGCGACATTCCGGCAGCTAAGTGTCACGCTACAAGTACTATCTTTAGTTTGCGACATTCTGACAGCTAAGTGTCACGCTACAAGTACTATCTTTAGTTTGCGACATTCCGGAAGCTAAGTGTCACGCTACAAGTACTATATTTACTTTGCGACATTCCGGAAGCTAAGTGTCACGCTACAAGTACTATCTTTAGTTTGCGACATTCCGGCAGCTAAGTGTCACGCTACAAGTACTATCTTTAGTTTGCGACATTCCGGTAGCTAAGTGTCACGCTACAAGTACTATCTATAGTTTGCGACATTCCGGCAGCTAAGTTTCACGCTACAAGTACTATCTTTAGTTTGCGACATTCTGACAATTAAGTGTCACGCTACAAGTAATATCTTTAGTTTGCGACATTCCGGAAGCTAAGTGTCACGCTACAAGTACTATATTTAGTTTGCGACATTCCGGAAGCTAAGTGTCACGCTACAAACACTATCTATAGTTTGCGACATTCCGGTAGCTAAGTGTCACGCTACAAGTACTATCTTTAGTTTGCGACATTCCGGTAGCTAAGTGTCACGCTACAATTACATTTTATCAATGAAAAGAAATAAAAAAGAATAACAGATTATCTTATGACTTAATAGTGGAACCAGAAATAAATAAAATAAATAAAAAATATTAATGAAATCATATTCCAATGTTTTTGCGAAGCTCTATCATTTTAACTGTAGGAAACTTTCGATGATCAACAATCAATTTTTTTTAATAGTACAACAAAAATGAGTAACATTCTGGATCAAGTTGGTGTAGTTTGAAGAATGAAGAATGAAGCTTGCCATGCGTAACATCACGGTGCACAGTAAGGTGAAAGATAATGTAACACATATTTCAAAAACTCCTTTTAGAGGTCCCCGATGATCCAGGACAACAGCAAGATACAAGGTTAAGCCGCGTAAGCCCTGAACTTTGGCGTACTTGTAGGTGCAGATATTGCCATGCCATATAGACATAATACACATGAAGCAATATGAAACACTGCGCAGAGGCAAATGTCCTATTTCATGTGCCAGTGGGTTCTTTAAGAGAACATTTAGTAACGGCCCAATGATCTCCAACATCCTACTGCATGTTTTTCTTTGTAACACACAGACATCTTTATTTTTAATTTTCCTTTTTAAGATTTTTACATTAATTTACTTTTTCAAAACATTATAATATGTTATATGTTGTTTCTTTTGATGCCATTTGTATTACTTTTTCATTTGTTTGACATGCTAAAAATAAATAAAAAATTGAAAGCAATTTTGTTAATATTTTTTCTTTTTAATTTGCTTTGAATGTCACTACCATTATTGTATTCTTACCAAGTATTATGCTTGCTCGTCTTTAAGCTCAATGTTTTATATCTTCTGTACTTTAAGCTTTTTTTGTATACAAAAGGGCCTTGTGGAAGACCAGCACTGTTGCTGAACGGGTATCCTTGAATAAATATGTAAAATGAATAAATAGATGGATGGGTGGATGGATGGATGGAAGGATGGATAAATGGATGACATAAATTATTTTGCTCGAAAATGAAGTCTTTTTCCTGATTGTGTGTTATTTTTAGCTGTATTGAATTATTAGATATCCCTATTTACCTATCCGCATATCTTTTGAAAAATGATGGCGTAAGCCTACCCCCTTCATTTCTACCCCCTTCCCCTCCCATTTCACCTGCTTCGAAGAAAAAAATCTGGTTATGCTTCCCCGCCAATATGGGACTGCTTTTTACACATTCAATCAATCAATCCTAACACACTTGAAAATGATATTTATAACTATTACAAGTGTGAAAAACAAACCTCTTGAACTATGAACGTAATTATCAAATTTACTAAGAATATTAGCAATATAAGATTATTAGCAATATACTAATAATATTTTAAACATTTGTGCGATTTTGTGTTTAAATATATGCACTAAGACACATAGAGAGAGAGAGAGAGAGAGAGAGAGAGAGAAACAAAAGAGAGAGAGAGAGAAAAAAAAAGAGAGAGAGAGAGAGGTGAGGGAGGGAGGGAGGAAGGGAGAGAGAGAAAAAACTTTCTTAACTTTCCTTAGTATCGTAAAATGTTGCTCATTTTAGGGAAATTTGGCTCATTTTAGGGATTTTTTGGTCAATTTTCGGGTAATATATTTCATGGCAATTTCCTTCTATTTTATGAACAATAATTGTTTTCCCATTTTCGGGAAATTTCTTTCCTTTAAAAAAATGTACAGTTAAATTGTTTAGTTATATATATTAGGCACCAAACTAGGCCTATCTAGGGGGCCAAAGAGCTCAACTGGGGGCCACTTTGCTAAGTGGGGGCCATGGCCCCAGTTATTGTATTAAAAAAGCCTGAAAGGGATGGGATTTTATACTTGACGTGCAAACAATATCAATTCATTCCTATAGTTCCTGCTACATAATAATACCGTCAAACACAAGGACCATGCAACCAATTAAACCATCAGCCCTTTTCAAGAAATCTGGAATGGGGAAAAACATGCAGAAGGGATATATTCTCTCCGCCTGTCCACCCCCCTCACCCCCCCCCTCACCCCTCCCACCCCTCCCGGCAAAATTTCAAAGGTGAAATGTAAGTAGCAGATGCATATTCGGTAAATAAACTGTAATAATAAATTTATAAGGTTAAATAGTTATCGCCCAAATAATTTAAGGATGAATTTGCCCCTAGTGAATTTTTAATTTTCGGGACATTTTTCAGGCAATTTTCTTCGATTTTCATTTTCGGGAAATTATATTTAATTTTCGGGATATATTCCTTCATTTTCGGGAAAGTTTATTAGATTTTCTGGACATTTTCTTCAATTTTTGAGAAATTTCCTTAATTCATATCCGGGAAATTTCCAATATTTTTAATAAACTTATTAATATGTTTTACCAAAATTTCCAATACTTTTATTTCATTTTTACGATTGCATGTTAACGGGAAAGTCAAATCCTTTCAGGAGCAGTTTTTCCCCCTTTCCTTACCGTTCCTACGCCTCTTGGTACAGCCCTTTTCATATAAGTATCGTTTGACCCTCCTGGAACCGAAAGCTGAATACGTCACTGTCTCTCCACATAAATGATTAATTAAATCACACAGTGACCAAATCGTACGTATCTCTCCCTGGCTGTAGACTCTGGAAACTGCTGGAATTGCTATGATCATGTCAATTTTGATCAAACTAACAATTTTTCTAATTCTCACCATGTGGGTCTTCACAACTGTTTTATATATTATAACATGAATAACCATACAAAAGTATACATATGGGGGAACTTGGGTTGGCAAGTGCCCCATTGCTTCCCCGAAGAACTAGCCTAGGCCTAATATGATATCGACTTTAGTGCTCCATGTCTAAAACGATGCATTAAAAAAAAGTTGAAAGCATATATAACAGAGAGAGGAGAAAAACGACGACTAATTAATTTGGTTCAAATTCTTTGGCATCACACCCTGTTCAGATTAGTTTAGGAACGCAGCATCACACCCCACTCAGATTGGTTTAGGAACGCAGCACCACACCCCATTCAGATTAGTTTAGGAACGCAGCATCACACCCATTCAGAATGGTTTAGGAACGCAGCATCACACCCCATTCAGATTAGTTTAGGAACGCAGCATCACACCCCACTCAGATTGGTTTAGGAACGCAGCACCACACCCCATTCAGATTAGTTTAGGAACGCAGCATCACACCCCATTCAGATTAGTTTAGGAACGCAGCATCACACCCCATTCAGATTGGTTTAGGAACGCAGCATCACACCCCATTCAGATTGGTTTAGGAACGCAGCATCACACCCCATTCAGATTAGTTTAGGAACGCACCCCATTCAGATTAGTTTAGGAACGCAGCATCACACCCCATTCAGATTAGTTTAGGAACGCAGCATCACACCCCATTCAGATTAGTTTAGGAACGCAGCATCACACCCCATTCAGATTAGTTTAGGAACGCAGCATCACACCCCATTCAGATTGGTTTAGGAACGCATCATCACACCCATTCAGATTGGTTTAGGAACGCATCACACACCCCCATTCAGATTGGTTTAGGAACGCAGCATCACACCCCATTCAGATTAGTTTAGGAACGCAGCATCACACCCCATTCAGATTGGTTTAGGAACGCAGCATCACACCCCATTCAGATTAGTTTAGGAACGCAGCATCACACCCCATTCAGATTAGTTTAGGAACGCAGCATCACACCCCATTCAGATTAGTTTAGGAACGCAGCATCACACCCCATTCAGATTAGTTTAGGAACGCAGCATCACACCCCATTCAGATTAGTTTAGGAACGCAGCATCACACCCCATATCTGATTAGTTTAGGAACGCAGCATCACACCCCATTCAGATTAGTTTAGGAACGCAGCATCACACCCCATATCTGATTAGTTTAGGAACGCAGCATCACACCCCATTCAGATTAGTTTAGGAACGCATCATCACACCCCATTCAGATTAGTTTAGGAACGCAGCATCACACCCATACAGATTGGTTTAGGAACGCAGCATCACACCCCATTCAGATTACTTTAGGAACGCAGCATCACACCCCATTCGGATTGATTTAGGACAGTACAAACGCAGCATCACACCCCATTCAGATTGGTTTAGGAATGCAAAGGTTCCTTCTCGGCCTCCATCCCTTCGTCCCGCCCAACCCCCATCCCCCCATGATATCCAATTTTCTTGAGCCTCCTTATTATTCATGTTTATTCCGGATCAACCCGTCTGCCTTCCCCTGTGTAATTTTTTCTGGGGGATGTTTCCGGCTCATTCAGAGTACATCCGCAATAACGTGATAATCAATAACCATTATCACGTGAACCCGCCGCGCCTTGTGCGATTTTATACATGGTCCTGGTTCACCTGCTAGATGGTTTATTGTACAAATTCACACAAAAACAGAAATGGCCCCATGAAGTACAGACTCTAAGCGCTGTGTGTTTAGTTTTAAAATAGGAAATGTAGGCTTACACTGAAAAGGTATATGGGTCATTCCAGTTTTAGTCCGACCCCCTTCCCTATGGACAAGATTGCCCGTTTTGGCACCCCTCGGAAATGTCGTCCGTAGCTTGAAGCAAAAATCGTACCCCTCGGAAAATATTTGTAAAGCAAAATCTTACCTCTCGGAAAATGTCGTCCATAGTGAACCAGATCGTTAACATTGTGCGAGATTTGATCGCGATAAAAACATATTTCATATCTTGTGATATCTTTAGATCTTCAATATGTATTACTGAAATCTTTTCAAAACCTATAGAAAAGACCTTTTATTTTACGATAGTATCAATTTTGTTTCCATTAAAATACAGAAATTTGAAGAAAAGTGGTGACTTCAATATTTCGTGTTACCGCTGGTTGAGCAGCCGCGTTTTAACAGGCAAAGTTTCTGAAAAACAAAACAATTAAAAGTTTTGTTCAGGAATTGCTTTGGACAACGTTACCATTTTAGTCAAAAATAATTCCCGAACAAAACTGTACAAGTTTTGTTCTTCAATTGTTTTTGTTAAAACGCGACTGCCTAACGGTAACACATAATACGAAGTCACCACTTTTCTTCAAATTTCTCGAAAACCGCACAGTGAATTTTAAAAGCGCACGGTGAAAAGATAATTCATATGCCTTTATTTCAAATCGTGAAGAAAAATTTCAATCCTCCGCAGTGGTTGAGTTCTCCGCGTTCGAAATGTTGTCTGATTCTTATGTTATTCCTATACAAACTTTAAATTTGGATAGATGCATTGTGGGATACTTCTGTAAAGGATCCCCAATCGGGAGAACAAAACTGTTCTCCCGATCAGGGGTACGAACCGGACTGATAAAGTTCTACACTTATCAGCTGATGGGGCAAATTGCTCAGGACCGATTGAGAAAATTTGTTACCCGATTTATTTTGCTTTTCACCTTAATGATGTTTGATTAAACTATATGGAAGTGGTGGTGGGAAGATTTTTCTTAAGAAACTTTGTGGTTTGCCCCCTCTAGAGCTCAAGATTGATACGCCAATAACTCTGGCCAGTACAACCCCGGTGTGTTCTAAAACGGATCCTGTGAAGCACACCGTGAGCAGGGGCGTAAAAATGGTTCACCTCTCGTGTGTGTGTGTGGAGGGGGCTCCCAATTTCCAGGCTACAAGCGGAATAATTACACAATTTACGACTGCGTTTCCATCAAACGTTGTTACTAATCGGGAAATCTTTAATTTTCGGGCAATTTCCTTCATTTTCTGAAAATTTTCTTCATTTTCGGGAACGTTTCTTCATTTTCCGGGAAATGTTCTTCAATTTTAAAGGAATTTGTTTCGTTTTGGGGAAAATTTTCTTTAATTTTCTTAAAACGCCGGGAAATTTTGCCAAATTGTATCTTATTTTGTTCCCGATTTCACCATTTTTTCCGACTTAATTAAAGCGATTTCCGCAGTTTTGGAAACGTAAAAACTGGCCTTGACTATGCATGAAATCCTGCGCAAGACACTGCATATGAAGATGGTATAGGCCTACACACTAAGAATACGGTGCATCCCCGTCCCCCCACCATGACTACGTCACTGTATGTAGGCCCATGATTATTTTGAAAATGTTTTTTTGTCCCTTAGTTCTCTTGCGATTTGAAGGGAGCAGAATTCCATTGGGGCAGGCCCATGAGCCACTCCTTGACTACGCCACTGGATGTTCATTCCCATGGAGCAGTTAAAAATGGAATGGGGGCTGAAGTCTATGACTCCTTCCCCCTCTTTTTATGGGCATTTTTTGATCTTATAATCATCAGTAGGCAGGCTACTGTCATTTTCCTTTCAGCGGGTAATTTCCTCTTTTTTTTTTTTTTTTGATAGCAATTTCGCTTGATTTTCCTTTCAATAATCATTAATCCATGCTGCTTCAGGATAGTTGTTCGCCTGAAAACGTACCCCGGAATACGCCACGTATATTTCAGCACGTACCCCGGAATACGCCACGTATATTTCAGCACGTACCCCGGAGTACGCCACGTATATTTCAGCACGTACCCCGGAATACGCCACGTACATTTCAGCACGTACCCCGGAATACGCCACGTATATTTCAGCACGTACCCCGGAATACGCCACGTATATTTCAGCTCCCACTGGAAAAAAAGAAAACGTTTCAGTTTTCGTTGTATTGAATATAAATTTTGTTTAAAAAGTGCTACTGACTGGAACTTTGAGTGTTGGTCTGTAGCCTGGACCAACAATCCCAACAAACTGACAAAAGTAAATACCACAAACGCGCTGCCATTATTATTCTTTCAGCCAACTTACAAAAGGCGCTGTTGGGGGAGGGGGAAGGGGGGGGGGGGTTCACTGTTAGGTCTTAACAATCAAGCGACATGTTGAATTTTAAAAAGGACAAAAAGGTGGTTTTTCTCTATCCAACTGTTATATGAAAAGATTGCGAGATTTTCATTAATTTCTTGCCATATGTGAATCGCACCAAACTTTTTTTTATGAAATTTCAAAATATGCAAGCATTTTGCAAAATCTTTAAAAGATGCATAATTATCACGTTACAACAGCAACACATAAAGACCCGTAATTTAAAACACATAATTTAAACGAATTAAAAGATGCTCAATAATCACGTGACGGCAACATATAAAGAGCTGCCGGAAAGAAAAAAAAAAAAAACGTTTTGTATAGTTTAAAGAGAGAATCTCGTCTCAGTTAAATTCGTAAAATTAGCGATATTCATAAATATTTCACGTCACATCCGGTTGTGGATCGTTTCTAATTAAGTAATGTACGCATTGTGTGTATGTACAGTGTGCTGGTCACTTCCGTGGCGAGTATTGATTGGTTGTCGTAATTTGTGTATGACCAATCAGAAACATTGGATTTTATTGTATATTACTGCTATTACTACTATTACTATTATTCAGAAATTACAATTTACGTCAAGATGAAGAACCATATTGTGAACAATATCTGCAGAAAGACAAAGCAATGATTAACGTTTTGAATTTTTCTTGTAGAGACTGATTTGTAGCCAATTACCCTTTCAAAACTGTGATGTTTATATCAATTTCGCTAAACAAAAATATACAACCATGTTTCAAAAATCATAAAAGATACACAATGTTCATGTGACGACGACATAAAGACCCGCCAAAATTTAACGTTTTTTTAGGTTTTAAGATGTTCAGAATTCAAAAATATTAAAAGACGCACAATTTTCATGTGACGGCAACACATAAAGAACCGCAAAAAAGAAACAAAGTTTTAAAATATGAAATCAATCTGATACATTATTTCTTCATATATTCAGCATTTTATTTGCGGTGCCTGCCGCCTTGAGTTGGCAGAGACCTATCGCGGGTTAAACATGAATATTGTGGGATCAAATTCAACTAACCATTCCCGCATCACGTGATTCTTGGACATAGCGCGATTTCTGCAGTTTTCAATCTCTTTTCTGCCCATACTTGACATTTCCCGCCCACTCTCTAATATAAAAAAATAAATAAAAAAACCCATCCTAGTGACTACAGTGGATCACACCCACCATTCCCCCTTAAGCTCCGGCCCTATAATCTTCAACAACACACCACTCACCTGTACAATCAAGCTACACACGGCCAGGGGCATGGTTCTCATCCCATTACGTCACCACCGCCCCTCCAACAGACGAGTAATTGCTGCTTCCATAGCATAATTCCCTACCATCTGTGGAGGGCGAATAATTGGCACGGCGTAAACAAACCATTATTTCTTTCAATACTGGGTCATATTTTTTCCGACGAGAATAGTCACAACTGGAATTGACTGACGGAAATAAATTTACAGAGTGTAACACCCCCTACACCCCCTTAACTTACGCCCCTGGGAGGGGCACTGATAATACAAGAGCTAACATTGGGATGGAACCTCGAAAAATATCGCCGACGACGACGACGAGTGAACACACAATTACAATGACGGGGTCGTCGCCTGTGTATTCGGTTATGATAGTAACAATGCTATCAAGAAAAGCTTAATACGACCCGGACGAGAACACAGGTACCACGTACGGACAGACATAACATTGAAAACCAAGTAAATGTCCACGGCCTTTGATAACCAGTTGTGGTGCACTGGCATGTCTACCCAACCCAGGCTTGAACCCAGGACCTCGTGGTCTGTAGACAGTTATGATAACCGCTACACCACAGTAGGTCGACATTCAAATGCTTATCATAACGTTTTAACGTTAGAAATAAACAATTTCTTGGTTTTTTCTAACTGAATTTTTGCGACGATTGTGTCTTTATTTAAAGCAATTTTGGGGCATCAAAAACGAGAAATTTTCAGCGCATCCGGGGCAGCGCCCTTGGACCCCTAGTAAGGCTTCACCCCACGAGTTTGCCAGAATTTTCTCAATTTTCAGTGGAAAATTCCTGTTTAGAAACGTTAATCTAAATTGCTAAAGCTTTCCTAGTAGATTTTATCGTTAACTTTAAGTTTCAATTGAAGTTTCGAACGTTGTGTTTGATTTAAACTATCAAAGCCATCTTGGGGCATCCAATGTAAAACAAAATCAAGGGCTTTACCCCTGGACCACACCGGGGCCTTCAACTGGCCACGGGATCCCACGCCGTTACACGAACGCAATACGTGCTTAGTGCTGTCTTTTCTCACATCGACAACTGTGCACTTCCTTCCCGCGAGCCAAAAACAAAGCCATTGCTCAAATTAAAATGTTTATTTTTTTCGATTAAATAATTTTTTTGCTGATAGGTTTTTGAGTCGGGCAAAGAGTCATTGTTCCTGTAGTACGATGCACCCGTACGGCCGTGCTGGTGTGAAATAAAAGATGGCAACAAAATTTAAGATTCGATATATTATTTTACCAAAATGATAT
>JAIGNY010004338.1:0-30338 GCA_020152595.1 Chiridota heheva | reverse complement strand
AAAATGTCCAAAATTTTCCCCAAACTGGCCAAAATTTTCCCAAAACTGCCCAACATTTTCCAATTATTGACCACCATTTCCCGAAACTAAAGAAAATTCCCGAAAATGAAGCCGGAAATTTTTTGGATTTTTGCCCCCTGAGAGGTGACCCGTCCAACGCCCCTGTTCACTTCCCTCTCCCTTCTCGAAAACTAAAGCACGTTATGCATCACCTAAATAGCTTACTATATGTCATGTATATACATCTATCAACCATGTTAAATATGTGACGGCTGTCGCGAAGTCAGGCACAATGACGCGTTACGGCAGTGAGTCGAATGCATTTTACCTCGCGCCTCATTACACGCCAAGCACTTCACAAAATAGTTATGTACACCTTACAAATACGCGACGACTGTCGAACGTTTTTCGTTCTCCCCATTCCCATCCCCAACCTCGCCACTTTACCGTTTTCTAATAATACATACGCACCAGTGGTGCAAGTATAGTTCTAAAGCCCGTGAGGAATTTGGCGATCGCTGGCCCCATAACGAAGTTATCAAAGTGTCATTGCTCGGGCACCAAAATTTTGATTTTTGCTCAGGTCCCGAGCAGTGGCGTAACGCCAACCCCAGAGGTCCCTTTTGAGCGAAGCAAGCATTTGAACTGAATGACTGACTGCACGTGGAGAGTGTGAGAGGGCCGCTCCGGCCACATAAGCACCCTTCATGTCAATGATGTGGTATTTAAGGCTGAAATGGGAAAATATTAACATAAACTGAAAAAATTGGTAAAATTATTCGAAATGTTCAGCAAAAGTTGGCGTTATTTCCCAAAAATTAAATGCAATTTGTCGAAAACGACAACATTTCTCTCAAAGTTTCTAAAATTTCCTGAAAATGAAGGAAATTTCGCGAAAAGTGACGAAGATTTCGCAATTAGCCTACCAACGTTTGATGTAAACCGAGAAATATTTGTGTGTTCTTGCCCCAAAGAGGTGACCGTTTATATGCCTTTGCCCATCGGGCGAGGAGGTAATCAAAGGTTTATTTGAAAATTATTGGGACCATGTCGGGGGCCCTGCACTAAGGTTGGAAGCGTGGCCTAAATGGATGGGGTTTATTATCAATGTGATGGCGCATCTGCTTTTAGTCATTTACTTGTTCAGCCCCCATCCAGCCCTCCTCCAGCCCCCCCCCCCCACACCCACTTCAAAATTCCTCCATAGGCCCTGATTAGAGGCCACGAAAATCAGCTTTCACCTATATTATACATCTTGTTCATTTTGTAATTTTTCTATCGATTTGTGTTTTTCGCTCATTTTCTCTGTATTCTTTCTTTGATTCTTTTGACAAAAGGCCTACAATAAAACGAAGATTTACTGCATACCAGGGCCCCCGTCAAACAAGAAGGAACCCTTCCGATTAAAAAGCAAACACAGTAAAATTTCAAACTAGGGATCTCCTTCGTATCAAAATTAATCGGGGCCTTTCCATTCAATGATAAACCAAAACACATTCATTATCAGATTAAGGTCCTCTAAGCTAAATACATCAAATCTCAGACTAGGGCCGCAACGGTCGGTTAGAGGGGCCCTTATGAAATGAAAAAAATGCATTTCTTCTCAACTCAGAACAAGACCCTTTAAAAGATTAGGTCCCCTACCCACTGACTCAGAAACCCCCAGAACATATTCATTTCCTTTCTTTCTTCCATCCCCATCACCCCTCTCTCTCTCTTTTTCTTGCTGTGAGGGCCCCGCGCTGCCGGGGTAGAGCCTCACTGCGTTACGCCACTAGTCCGTGGGGTTTACCTACCTTTCCTACCCTATGGTTGCGCCAACGTACGCACCGCACACAACATTCCCTACACAGATAAGATAGAATTTCAAACTTGAATATCTTCTTAACGGAATAAGATATAGAAGTAGTTTCTTCACCATTTTGTTTCTATTTCAGTATTCTTTCATATAAATAATATACACTTTCTTGGAACTGAGCTGTAATCTTTTAACTGATATTGAGGTTAATCTGACAAAAAAAAAAAAGAGATACCGTGCAAGTCTGAGCAACAAATACCAGCGAACTGGACGCGAACACTTGATTGATTTCCTGCCACGGTCGAACTTACGAGTATCACAAAGGCGATGGTACATCTCTATAAATACTAGATCCCACATCATTATTTTTACAAGCTGAAGCAATCAATTTCAGGAAATAATTAGATTATGAATCCTCGAATAAGATAAATAACAGATCTATAGATAAGTGTGAATTGGACAAACAAAAACTGCAATACATTTGATTGAAGCTATAACAATCCCTTGTTCAGTGGAACATTGTTTTGCTAATATTTAGGTTAATACTTTTCAATATGAGCGTAGAGAACAGACATCCAGCCCCATCCTCCCCGGTATCTAGGTCTATAGTTACATCTGGTGTCAGTTTGAATAGACAACAGTGAAGATATAAGACAAATGATATTGTTCAAGAGAACAGGACACTGTTACGTTGATTCACGGAACTTGGTGAAAGCAAGATATAAGACAGGGTTGCCAGTTTGGCCAATACCGGCCAAATATGGCAAATTTGGCCGTTGTTGGCTGGCATAATAATTACAGCGCCAGCCAAATTGGTCGTTTGTATATTTTGCTAAACACTTATTATTTTGTGATCGATTTCAAAATCTTTCCTTAATTTTACTTTAGCTCATTAGAAAAATTACTCACATTCATCTACTTTTAGCATTATTTTGTGAAAACTTTTGTATGAAAGAGCGAAAACAAAAAGATATTTTCTAACTTGTATTCGACTTATTTTACATTGTTTTGTATTTCTTTAAATGATTCATTCTATTGGAAACCGATTTGGCCGTCTTTTGTCCGATTTGACCAATTTTTAAAGGATATTTGGCCCGTAAACTTGTGGCAGACCTGGTAACCCATGTGTCAGATAAATAGTTGCGTTTCGCTTTAATAGACTGTTAGACATTAGGAAGTACCACAAAGCTCATTATCTTAAAACAGTTTTCTCTGCGTAACAGTTATTACCATTCCTTGCCTACAAAATACATGTTTTGTAATAGTTTTCTTTCAATCATTTAAACTGTAGTGATATTGCTAAAATGTTGAAAAAATAGTTATAAAATAAGATCACCTATTTTCTGGGCCGATGTCTGAATGTACCACGTCTATAATAGTTTCATATGCAAGCGGCACTTAAAACTTCAAGTCTCCGCAATGAGAGTTGTGGAGAACAAAATTAAGCTTTACAACGAGGGCCCGCAAATTTCTTTAAATTCTACTCATTTCCTTTTCAAATGCATTTTGACTGCATAAGAATATATATATATATATATAAATATATATATATATATGTATATATATATATATGTATTTATGTATATATATATATATATATATATATGTATATATATATATATATATATATATATATATATATATATATATATATATATATATATATATATATATATATATATATATATATATATATATATATATATATATATATATATATATATATATATATATATATATATATATATATATATATATATATATATATATATATATATATATATATATATATATATATATAAATATATATATATATATATAAATATGTATATATATATATATATATATATATATATATATATATATATATATATATATATATATATATATATAAAAATATATATATATATATATATATATATATATATATATATATATATATATATATATATATATACATATATATATATATATATATATATATATATATATATATATATATATATATATATATAATATATATATATATATATATATATATATATATATATATATATATATATATATATATATATATATATATATATATATATATATATATATATATATATATATATATATATATATATATATATATATATATATATATATATATATATATATATATATATATATATATATATATATATATATATATATATATATATATATATATATATATATATATATATATATAAATGTATATATATATATATATATATATATATATATATATATATATATAATATATATATATATATATATATATATATATATAAATATATATATATATATATATATATATATATATATATATATATATATATATATATATATATATTATATATATATATATATATATATATATATATATATATATATATATATATATATAAATATATATATATATATATATATATATATATATATATATACATATATATATATATATATATATATATATATATATATATATACATATATATATATATATATATATATATATATATATATATATATATATATATATATATATATATATATATATATATATATATATATATATATATATATATATATATATATATATATATATATATATATATATATATATATATATATATATATATATATATATATATATATATATATATATATATATATATATATATATATATATATATATATATATATATATATATATATATATATATATATATATATATATATATATATATATATATATATATATATATATATATAGGGTGGGGTAGCTCAGTCGGCTGGACCTACGACATAATTTTTAGAGGGGGAGGGGTAGCTCAGTCAGCTGAGCGTACGACATAGTTTCTAGAGGTCCTAGGTTCGAGTACAACGGCGATTTAGCCAACGATTTTTCCACAGATATGCAGAGTGATACGCTGACATCAAGCACAGCACAGAGGTTTGTGTTACGCATCAAACTTTCTCCCCTACCCAAGCATGGGTGGCGCTCACCGTCTTTTGGAGAGAATATAGCCGTCAGAGCCGTAATTCTCATCCAGAAAGTGGGAGGGGGGTGGACATAAAAGTAGGGGGACAAGAGGCAAATTTTCACCAAACTGTACATAATTTTTACAATTATGCTGAAAAGTGGGGAGACATACATCCCTGACCCCCCCCCCCCTCCCCCAGGAAATTACGGCCCTGGCAGTCGTCGGTCCCGATGGTAGCGACCTGCCAGGTTTCTTTGAACACTTCTCCAAAAGGTGTTAATCAGGTGTTCATTCCGGCAAATTTCTTGGGTCCACACTGAAAACAAAGGTCAAAAATGACTTGCGTGGACTTACCCTGGCATGTACCTAAACGTGTAAAACAGTATACAGAGGAAGAGGGGCGGGTATACACAACACTCTTCGATTGGGGGTGAGAAATTGTTCCCAATTCATTTCCCCCGACACCCTTCCAATGAATGTGAATAGACTATAGTCCAACCCAAGGGGCTCTACAACAACTCATAACTACCTGCACGATCGGTTTAACGACTACTGCGTCGTCGTCATGCTGCGTGGTTGAGAATTGCTCGTGGGGAATGGGGAAAGGTGAGACGATGGGACATAAAGCTTCATCGATTTGAGGCTTTAACAAAAAGCACTGTATAAGTCGATGTATTATCATCATCATAGGCCCACGAACTAAAAGGAATATTGTGGCTCGTCAGTACTCCTTAGCTTATGATGCGCGTTATGATCTGTCTGCGTTTTTATCTTTCTGTTTCCAATCAGTGGATAAAACAAGTAATATGTCGTATTTTAATATGTTTGCAAAATAATACTGGACAGAAAATGATATCATATGTGTTATAAACATCATTCTGAAGTGCACGTCCAGATACTTGTTATAGGGGGACTGTATCGCCAAGTCCGCTGAGAGTCCAGATGGTCGCATAAACCTGACAAGCTCCCATCATAGGCTCGATTAAAGAAGCATCCTACCACACAAATTCAATGTATCTCTATTTATACCTTTGTATGGCGCTTTCTTATATCTAATTGTGAGGTTGTGCCCCCCCGCCAACCAACCACCATTTTCGGCAAGCAAAAAATATAAGTTGTATAGACTCGAGTAATTGACTTGGACTCAAGTCACATTTCTTATTACTTTTGACTTGACCTGTTGACAGCTTGACTTGACTTGCAAACAAATGACTTGACTTGACTTACCAACAAGTGGCTTGTGTATTGACTTGACTTGCAAAAATATGACTTGGTTACAGCTTTGCTCTTAGTAAAGTAAAATTGTGGACTATCTTGAGTCGTGAATTTTGACTGCTTTGACATTTGAAAGGAATAAAATATCATCTTAAACTAGACTGTATCTTCTTTACTTTGACAGTTTTTATTAAGTTTTAGAAAGATATTACTTTAATTTAATTTATTATCAATCATCTTAAGGAATAATTCATACTATATCCTTTTTCAATAATCTGGAGTGGGGAAATCAAGAGTGTGGGAGCAAAACATGCAGAAGGGATATATTTTCTCCACACAATTGATCAAGTCTAGGCATTATTTGAATGTTGCTTTTTCATAGAATTCTAGCACTTTTCGGTGGGAGGTGGGTGGGGCGAGTATGAGTAAAATTATTGAAAAATTTGGTCAAATTTGGCCACATTTTCCCCCAATTGAAGAATATTTCCCGAAATTAAGAAAATTTCTAGCATTTTTTCCGGTAGGAAGTGGATGAGGCGAGTGTGAGTAAAATTGGAAATTTTTTGTCAAAATTTGGCCACATTTCCCAAAAATTGAAGAAAATTTCCAAAAATTAAAAAAACTTCTTGAAAACTGAAGAAAGTTCCCGAAAATTAAAGAGAATTTCTCAAATAATGAAGGAATTTGCCCTAAAATGAAGGAAATTGCACAAACATGTAAACAACAACTAAGGAAATTTGATGAAAATTGAAGGAAATTTCCTGAAGTTTAAGACAATTCCTCAAAAATTGCAAAAAAATTCCCGGAAAATGAAAGAAATTGCACCAAATTTTAAGCAAAATTTACGAAAAAGAAGAAAATTGAAGAAAATTAGCAAAAATTGAAGAAAATTTTCTGAAAATTGAGGACACCTTCTTAAAAATTGCAGAAAATTTCCCGAAAATGAGAGGAATTGCACAAAAATTGTCATTTCATGTAGGGGTATTCTTCTAGTGTCAAAAAGCTCATCACTGAGAGGGGAAATCAAAGGGAATGGGGGAAAATGCCCCTCCCTCCACTTTGTATATTCAAAAAGGCTATAATTTAGACCCAATTTTCATAATGTTCCGGCCAGATTTTTTCACTATTCGGGCGGACCGGATATCCGGCATGTCCGGTTAATCCCTAACGTGTTCACTCCCCGCCCCCTCACCCCCGGTTTTTTCTTAAGATGATAATTAAAAAGTAGGCAAATTTTAAAAATGCAATTGAATGATATGTAAAGCATCCTACACCATTTCAACACGTGAAAAACTGATAAATTTTCACATATTGCTCCTAGGTTGAAGTCTGAGCATGTTTAAACCTAGACTGAGTTGTTCTTGGAAGAAATCAACAAGATTTACGCGCAGTACTGGTCTATTTCCATAACAAAGCTTCGCGGTACGTAGTCTCCTGTGAAGCCGCTTCCTGTGTTTATTATTTTAAAAGGCTTAAATTCATTAATGAAAATGATGATATAGAAGTGGCTTTTGACTCTAATGACATTAATGACAATTGCAGGCTAAGTCAGAAATAATTCTCAAATCAAATTTCGATTTTTTGTTGTTGTTGAAAATACACGACTGCATAACGGTTAGCAGGTTAGCGTACAATAAAAAGTCGCGACTGTTCTCAAACTTTCTTGAAATTTTCAGAATGAAAATTAAACCAGACTGGTGGAAATTGCAGCTGAAGGTTCGCCAAGACGGAATGGCTAAATTGTGATGCAAATTCATGGACACATCAGTTCTCAATAAGAGGGTATTGTATGAGAATGGGACAAGAATTTGAAAAAAAGACTATAAATCGACTTGATGTCTCCTTTAAATTAAGTGTAGGCTTATTCATAATATATCATTCAGCATTTTGGGCAGCATGCTGCTTGTCTGCTTGTGGCTCAGCCTGCGTCCAAATGAATGCAGGAAAGACATTTTTGAGTGAATGGTGGACTTTATCAACGTAGTATAAAGTTGTGAAATGCCTTCGGCCTAAAGAGCTTCAAATCTAAAAATCGGTCTAAAAGTAAATAAAGAATAAATATCCTGAAAAGATTTATTAGAAATGGATGAGGCTTTCTTTGCTCTCCAACATTTTGTTTCAATTCTGTCCACAGCTTAGTGACCCGAATATATATCCAATCGTATTTTCCCGAAATGATTAAAGTCTCACTTTTCTGATGAAATTTCTTCTCTACCTGTTGGTAACCCAAATATGTATCTTAGTTCTTTTAACTGTTTAACGTTACAAATTAAATTTGTTTTCTTTTCATCAATTAATTTTTCGAACTTTGTTTTTGAATTTTAGACATTTTAGGGTACAAAAACAGCAAATCTTCAAGCTCACAGAGCTTCACACTCTATACCCTTACACTACGGTTTCGTCCAGACCCGGCCTCTAAAGGAGCCCACGCTGTCACGCAATACACTTCACTACTGTGCTCACAAGCCAAACTCTCTGGTTAGGCCACTGGTGTGTGTGTGTGTGTTATGTGTGTGTGTGTGTGTGATGGGGGTATGTTTCCAATTATCATATATTGTCTGAGTATAGACACATGCAGACCCTATATCGATTATAAATAAGTCGGGCAACTGCACATTTTTGCCTGGTAAATTTGTCTTACACAACCCCCCCCCCCCCTTCACCTCAAAACCCGCCCCTTTAGCTCTTAAAGTCTAATTACGTCTCTGATTAAACGAAAGTATAACTAATACCGTTTGACTGGTAATTGAAAATATTTACAGACCGCACTGGTTTTAAACTTAAAAGCCAGATATTGTAATAACATGGCAATCAGGCAATAGTAATTTAACGTTTCTGATTGGTTATACACAAATAACGACAACCAATCAGTAACCGCCGCACACTGTACACACACACACAAACACAAACACACCCATGCGCGCACACACACACAAATACACATACCCAACCCACCCCTACCCACATTCACACACAATGCGTACATAACGTACTTAATTAGAAACGATCCAGAACCGGATGTGACGTAAACGATATGAAAATCGCAATTTTACGAATTTTACTGAGGCGAGATTCACTCTTTAACATTTAAGTAAGTTTACCGTGAGAACCGTAATTGAATGGAGTTCAAGAGGTGCAGTAGCTCAGTGGTGCTCAGGAGTCATGCTCGTATTCGAAAGGTACCGGGTTCGATTCCCGTCGTGAGCGCTGCATTGTGTCCTTAGGCAAGACACCTTAGTCCATTTAGCTGTCAAATGAGTATTGTACCAACACTGCTGCGGGGTGAATCTGCAATGGACTGGAGTCCCGTCCAGTTTACACAGTTGGCCAAATGTGCTGTGAAATGCAGGGCCGTAAATTAAAGAGGCGATCTCGTCTCAAAACAAATCGCAATGACGTCAGTAAGTACAGGAGCAGTACCTATTCACGTCATCAAAACTCGACTAGGCCTACGTATAATCAGCCAGAGATTCAGAGAAGTGTATATCAATATGTGCATGAACGGTAACATGTGTATGTTACAGTATGTGTGGTAACATGACACAGCTGCAGTGCTGAGTTGAACAGAGCTGTACAAATTCGTCGTTAGATATTCAAACCGTTAGCTTGAATACCCCAAAAGAGAAAGAAAAATGAATTGTTGACTTGACAAGATTGGAACTTGTTACATTTGGCACAAAAGCAAATTGCCTAGAGGCTGTGGATTTATCCATTAAGCCACAAAGACCTTTTTAATGAAATAGTTGAATTATTAGTACTAAAGTGGGGTATATGATCGAAGTATAGGCGCTTACTGCAATTGGTTGAAATTTGAACCAATCAAAATATTAGAACTGAATAATGTTCTTTATGTCCTTATGAGATCGCTCCTTTAAGTAACATAGTTTCAGAAAACAATGTCGTACCTTGAAATGTTTAGACTTTATCTGGCTAACGTATTTGAACCTTCTCACTTTGTATGTTGGTTACTTCGGTTATTTCACGACAGTCTCCTAACGTTTTTGTAAAGTTTAAAAGCATAGATGGAAAATTAACCAGGGAAATACCGTCTTAGCAATCGGAAATGACATTCATACCAAACTGATCAATAGTGACGTTTGTTTCTACAAATCATGAGCTAATAGCAATATTTTCACATTCATGCTTCGCTGATTTAGATAAGGAAGGTGATGTCCGGTCACGCACACTTTTGTGATGTCTGATTGTTAGGTGGTATGATGCTGCTGGTATACCGCCACCTGAAAAGCCCTTTTTTAGTTTAAAACTAGTGGTGATTCTGGTAAGAAGCGAAAAATTGATAAATGATTTTGATGGGTGTTTTTGCTATCTATGAACTTATTTCGAAACATTCTAAATTGATTTGCCTGTCTAGCTGTTATGATTTTATCATCATTTGAATATAGTTCTATGTTTGCTGTATGTTTTTTTTTTTTTTTACTTCTAGCTGTCTGTCTTCCCTGACGATCAGTTGGGGTTTTTTTTCTCCAAACAATTACACACTGCATCAGGCCTGCACTGCATGCAGATTAAGTAATTATCTACTGCAAATTAAGAACATTAAAACCAGGAATATATAGCATACCTCATAAAACAAACCGAAAAAGGACGCTATTAAAAATTAAAAAAAAAACAAAAAAAAAACAACAACGACTGCCATCTATATAAATGGAACAGTCTAAAATCGATGAAATGCGAAAATGTTTATTAACTGTTGGAAGAATACGACTTGAGTACATATTTCTGACTCAAGAATACGAACTTGAGTACATACTTCTGACTTAATTTAGAAGTCCAAGTTAGATGAGTGCTAAAAACAGGACTCAGCTACTTCGCAACGCTTAAAGATTACATTTGCTGTCATAATTTGTATTACCCGTCTTGTATTGGATGCTTCTGTTTGATAAATTAGCACATAAATAAAAAAGTCGAAAATAGCTTTGGTCAGTAGGTTTTGTATATTTCAATTGCGCGGAATTGAACGACAGTGACCAATAAGTTCTTGGCTAAACAAACAAAACAATACAGGCGATGGATAGATGGCAATAAAACTCTTTTGGACCTCAACTAAGACAGTAAGATAAAAGTTTTTTGGAGGCTACACGTTGCAAGAAAGATCAATAATGCACGTTACAATTGCAGACTATTATTTTGTTTTACTGTTTTATGTGATCGTTTTGATAAAATACTGCATGTTTCTATATCATTGGCTTAAGTTCCCGGATAAATTTAAAAAATAAACAAACAAAAAAAAGAAAGAAAATGTAATTTTTGTAAATTGTATTTTCCTGCTTTGCGTTCTAACTTTGGAGCAAAATCAGCCTAAGATTTTTGCGGTTTTTTCTTTTCTTTTTTCTAATTTGTAGTAAAAAAACTTATGAAAAGATTCGGGGAACTTATTTTCTAAAGCGTGCTTGGGATAACTAAAATTTTGGGGATTCGAGTCTCGTTTTTGTTTGACTCGGACTCGACGTTTTATGGACTTGGACTTGCTCGGTAGCTCGGGTACACTCGTGATCATCATGGAAAAGGGGTGATCCGGAAATAAGCCTACCTTTAATATTTTGCTTATTATATTCATTTTTTTCTTCAACAACTGAAAGATTTCGGGCTTGCAACAAAAAAAAAATATTCAAACGTTAATATTATTCTTAGATTTGTACTTTTTTTAAGAAGGCTCAGCTCTAAGCTGGTAAGCAGATATGGGGCAGAATTTCCTAATAGTGAAAATGAAAGGACAATTTAATTAAAGTTTGAAGTTATTTTTCTGTTCAAATAAGACTATACAAGAACAATCTTACTTCTAGTTGATAATTAGATGTGTATAATTGCGACAACAAAGATATTTAAGATAGAGGCTAAGTTGCAGTCTGTGTCATTTCCCATGATTCTCGCGGCAGCCGCTCGGATGGGGTGGGCGCGATTACGAAACTGTAGAGCAGTGCAAATTTTGTTTTGATATCTGCAGATATTTTGTTTTCGATTGAGGAGTGTTTGGGAAAAGTTTTATTTTTGTCTCAACAAAGAAAATTACAAAAAATATACCCAAGTTCAAAAGCTATTTGTAAAAGCCTGGGCGGGGGTTTGTAATATTATTGAAAAATTTGACAAAATTTGGCAAACTTTCCCGAAAATGAAGGAATTTTACCGAGAATTGAAGAAATTTTAACGAAATTGATGGAAATTTTCCAGGAAAAATGGAGAAGACTTCCCAAAAAATGCGAAAAACGCTTCACCCAAAAGTGAAGGAAATTTCTCGAAAACGATAGCAAATTTAACGGAAATAAGGAAATTTGCCGAAAATTGAAGGAGATTTCTCAAAAATTCTCCCAAAGAAAAAATGTTGAGGGACCGAGTATGACTAGTCAAAATTAATTTGTTTGACCTTTATTATGGGGGGCAGGAGCTAAAATGGTACTTGGTCCCAATAAAATTGTTGGGGCAATTGTTCCTACGCACGCCCCTGCATTCTTATTTCCACCACACCCCGTCACCGAGAATTTTGAGGAAAAAGTCGAAAAAATTAAAAAGTTCAATTTTCTGAATTCAGATATTTTAAAGAAAATCTCCGGTAATTTTGAAGAAAAATTCAGTAATTTCAGAAAATTCAGAAGTTTGTAAATTATTTTCAAAAAATAAGCCTGAAAATGTCAATTTTTGGATGTGTGATCCTATTTCTCAATATATCTGGTACAACCAAATTCTAATACCAATTGCTTACACTGTCACCAAGTCCAACAATACTGAATTCTATTGTGCAAATTGTGTAGAATCTGCACAAAATTCGCCTTTTTGGAGAATTGCTCCACATGCATGCCCCTCACCCTTTATGGAGAATCCACATGCATGCCCCTCACCCTTTTTGGAAAATTGCTCCACATGTATGCCCCTCACCCTTTTTGGAGAATTGCTTCAAATGCCTGCCCCTCACCCTTTTTGGAGAATTGATCCACATGCCTGCCCCTCACCCTTTTTGGAGAATCCACATGCATGCCCCTCACCCTTTTTGGAAAATTGCCCCTTTTACTGAGCTACTTTGCACACATAAGGACCTATGTGAAAATGTCATTGCAAATTATAAACATGATTATACGACCACATCCGCTATCTGGAACTATACATATATTTTTGTTAATTGGACAGTTGGAAAATGATTTAATGTCCCAGTGTATATAAATGATCTCATGCAGTCATGGAGGTGAATATCTTTGGATGATTAGAGCCAGGACCGTCGAGAGAGGAGAAAGGGTGCTTAAAATATGTCTGAAAAGATCAAAACACATAAAGTAGTACAATTAAGAATGGTTCGGGTTATGCACTGGTCTAGTGGTGACACTGGAAAACAGCCTGAAGTATCATGCGGGAAAATTAAAAGAATGGGTGGGCAGGTGGATGATCAGTCAGCACGTTAAAAACAGAATATGCTGTAATTGCTTAATGAAGGTGACTAATAATATATAGGCCCATCCAGAATATCCAATACTCTTTTCTTATTGGAAGAAGAAAAGATGTGGAAGGAATCGGATTCAACTTCACTATTGGGAGTGAGTGGGTGGAGGAGTGGGGGTCGTACTTGCCCCAATAACATTATTGAAGTCATAATCACCCTGGCCCCGGTTCCTACGCCAACTTTTCCCAGTGTCATATGACCCGTGTCAGAAGGAGTAAATCATGCAGCCCCGGGAGCCATAAAAACATTCATCTTTTTCATACCACTGTTCAACTTTAAAACTCGTCCCAATTTCACAACAAGGGACCTATTAATTTTTCCGGGCTCTCAATCTTTTTCGATGTCCCCGAATTTGAATAAAGTGGATTATGCAAAGAATTTTCCACAAAATCATTACAACAAAATGCTTTTTTTACTCGATTTGCTTTCTTTTCTTCTTCATTTTCGTTTTGTTCTTTCTCGCTTTGTAGCTTGTTTATTGTAAGTGAAACAATTAATTAATTTCCCGAACTTCATTATTTGGGTTTAATGATATTCCCCCCCCCCCCTTCCCCCTTTTCCCTCCGCCATTCTCCACCTCAATGAAATCGGGGAAGTCCTCTTGGCCTCGGTTCGGGCCATGCACTGGTCTAGTGATGACACTGAAATAGAAAAACAGCATGGGGTCTGTAAATGCGGGAAAATTCAAGGAATGGGTGGGCGAGCAGTTAGCACGTTAAACAAAGGATATGCTGTAATTGCCTAATAAAGGTGACTTATTTACCTTTACATTCCTGGTACATCCATAGGCGTACAACTCCCCCCCCTCCCCTTTCCTTCGAAAAATGGGATTATATAACAAATGAATAACCTCCTCAGGTTACCATATGCCGAAGAATTACTTTTTCTTTTTTATCGGGCAATTCAGGTTTTTCTCGAACAAAAATGGCTCAGCGACCCGCCACCCCTCCCCATTCCCGTACGCCTATGGGTACAACCGAGCTTTTAGACGAATACTTAATCGGTTGGCGTTCATGTCCTCTTGAAGGATTTTTACCGACTTAACCGATTCAGATTCAGATTCAGATACTTTCATCATTATTACGGATAAATCTAACATACCAGTACTGGTTTCTATCCTGTAGATTAATATCTGCATTTAGTCCTCCCCCAACCCCTTATCTGCGCTACTTTCCAGAATCTAAACAATTTTGCACCCCAAACATATAAATTAAAATCTTATCGTACCTTTTTGATGTTGTGCCGTAACAGTTGTTACAAACTTACACGAACTGACATTATGTAATTCGAGTTTTACTCACGATTTTAAGCCACATCCGCAGCCTTATACACTTAAAAGCGTCTGATGACCCGACCAGGACAAAGTGACCTAGACATGAAATCCACTCATATTTTATTGGCAATAACAGTGCAGTGTAGAGCGAGTTATTTTGTAAATTGTATGCCGCATATACAGTACGTGTGCCCACAATACAGCTGATAAATTCGTGAAACTGGAGTAGGACCACAGTAAATGTACAACACTCATAATCATATGGATTTCGATGGTTCTGGTCTTGTAACTTCACTACATGAACACTTTAAAATCAGCTTATTTTCGTTCATAGAAGTGGAATGATTAAGACGATTATGTCAAGGAGAAAACAAAGTCATCCGAAATCTTGGAAAGGTAAATATTTTAAGATTGAAGGTTTCAACTTAGGTTGTGGTATAGTACTACTACTAGAAATAATCATGACCTTAATTTCCAGGTTCCCTATGCTAAAAAGAATGTATATAAACACTCTTTCTTCCCTCACACACTAAAGGATTGGAATGCTGTACTGTAAGACATTGTAATGCACCAAGTCTCAACTGTTTCAAAGCTAAACTTACTAACACTTGTATTGTTAATTAGTTTAAAAAATTTGTTGTTTATATACTTTCATATTTTTTTTACTCATGCTTTTTACGCTCGCTTGGCTGGCGTTCATGTCCTCTTGAAGGATTTTTGCCGACTTAACCGATTCAGATTCAGATACTAGTAGCCTAGTAGTAGTACACTAGGCTACTAGGCCTAGTTATTATAGTCACAAAGGCTACCCACTGTACACACATATTTACTATCTATCACTGTCAGTATTAGTTGTTACTTAGCAATGATGGCTACGGAAAAAAATATACCTTCTCATATCATCTATTAACGGACATGACAGATGCTCAAAATCTTACTCCCATAACCGGGTGCTAAAATTGTACACAAAAAACAGTTCTTATTCAAATTTAATGTCAAATCTCTGTAAAATCTTTGATATTTTTATCTGCGAATGAACCATTTCTGATCAACATCATAGCATACTTTACCGTATGCAGTATATGGAGCCTTCTTAGCTCCCCGAGGCTGGCCAATCACTAAACGTCAGCGATCATTAACAAAAAAGCAAAAAGAAAATGTTAGCTAATTAAAAACAAAAGAAAATAGTAAATTGTCATTGATAAAGCAAAAAAAAAGGCAATGCTTGTCACGGAGCATCACATTTCTTAGCTAGTCTGACTCTAGTAGACACGATTGCTAATACATAACCTCTTCTACAGTACAGTGGTCACAAAAGAGCATGAAAATTAACACCGACGCCCTCGACTTTTGCCTAACCACACAAACATAAAACAGAACAACTTTTTCCAACTTACGTTTTGGTACATTTTCCGAATTTCTTGTAAAAAAGGGCAAAAATTGTCAATTTTCTGGAAGAAATTAAAGTGTCTTGTGCACAGGGCATTAGCGTTGCAACTAATCTTGCAAATGCGCACGTATAATTTGAAAAAGGAGGGCCAAGACAGGCCCAAATATAACAAAAAACCATACTGCCCGTTCGTAACAAAACGTGACAATTAACCCAACATAACAAGATTACAGGCTAAGAAGGGTTAGTCACCCCATAAAAAGCCCAAATTAACACCACCACCACGACCACAAAAAAGAAAAAAATCAAAGATGCCCAGAGTTAGTAAAGAACTTATCAATGTTCACCTTTAAATTGTGAATAAAATTAAAGCTAACTACCCACTCAGGAAAACCATTTCACTCATTAAGAACTCTTTGCAAAAAGCTAAAATGCTGAATATCTATCTGTGAGAACTCTTTGGTTAACTTCAAACTGTTACCACGTGTCACATGAGGATTAGCTGAAAAATGCAAGAAATAACAGGAAGTCAAAGCATCACTACCAGATAGGAACTTGAAAACCTGAATCATATCGCCAGATTGCTAGTAATGACAACACCTAGATCCCTTTCTTGATCAACACAACCAAGATTTGAACCACTCATGCAGTAATCAAAAGCCAAATTGTT
This sequence comes from Chiridota heheva, assembly GCA_020152595.1. Lineage (NCBI taxonomy): Eukaryota > Metazoa > Echinodermata > Holothuroidea > Apodida > Chiridotidae > Chiridota > Chiridota heheva. The sequence continues at coordinate 13,531 of JAIGNY010004338.1, read as the reverse complement.
CTGACCAAAATGAATAGCTTTGCATTTTGTTGTTGCGAACTATTATAATTATTCGAATTTAACTACCTCAACTCCCTTGTTCTTTTGTTAATATTAATATATACAAATTGCACGCGCCAACATAATTAATGCAGGCGTATCACATTTTTGTCAAGATGCTCACTAAAAATCTGTCAAAACTTTATTTTTGAATGAAAAATGTTTTTTCCTTTTAGGAAAGCAATCGAGTTATTACGATATTTACAAGGTGTAAAACCAATTCAAGTTTCAGTGTGCTGATTTTCATGTTAAAATATGAAAGTCTTCATACCCAAAATCAAGTTGCCCAGAATTCTTGGGCAAACACGTTGAAGCCCATTGACTTTGCTTAAGCGTGTAAATTTTTAAAGTATGTAATCATTCATACTCTAAATCAATTATTCAGAGCGAATGAGTAGGGAGTATGAAGATTCGTACTAGTCTGACTCCTGCCATGTGCTGTCAAAAACATGCATGCATGTTTAAAACTTTCATGATTGACCTTTTATTATTTGTTTTATATTTTGGAAATGTTTTGTGTGGGTGTTTTTTTTTTTCTTTGTGATATTTTTTGTTCCTATAATCTACATCAAGGGGTTGTCGCAATCACATAGTAAATTGGTCCGACTCATAACATTAGTGTAGGCATTGGCCTACCCATTTCAAGTTTGCTGTGGCTATTCACATGTTAGGTTTGTTTTGATAAGGCACTTAGCCTATGTGACAGCTTGCTGTTTTGTTTCAACTTCCACAGATACATTTTGACCAGTCACAGATTTCCTCCTAACTTTGATTTGAAGGTGTGATAGACATACTGACACAGTGAATACAAGCACTGACTTGAAAATGTAATGTACAAGTTTACAACTGACTACTCATGACACAAGCCGGGAAACAAGTGCGCCTGGCTGCCTTACTGGCTGGAGCAATATCAGATTACCTTACCCTGCATTACTTACTTTAGTGAGATAAACACCTCACTTAGTAATAGGGACTACTTGCAAGGCTATACTTGCATACTGAGTGTGACAACTTATAATACACTCGTAACGTTGAAAACTACTCAGACAATAACAAATAACATAATCATGAAAAAAAACACTTCTCAAAATTGACACAGGTACTTATGAGCTATTTCATTAATAGGGTCTTGAACTTTAAAATATCTTTCAAACTAAATTACAAATAAAATGATAAACATGTTGTACATAAAAAAACAACTCTAAATTACAGAAGAAATTGATATTCCGATCACTTTGCAAATCTCTCACTTTAAGAAAAGCGTACACAATTAGTGCGCATAACACCCAAGTGCGCTGGAAAATGTTCATCAGTAAATGAGCGTATGTGTTCAATTTAATGCTATATGACATTGGCTTCACTGATGCTATATTGTTCGACAACTTTTGAACTAATTAGATACATCCACAAGGCGCTGTTCGAAAAATAAGCCACTAGTGCAGGCTCTTGCACAAAACGCTACTTTTGACAATTGTCTTCATTAAACTCTTGCCCAAAACGTAAGTGAATGGTTCAGTATAGTATCATTGACTATATGTGTTTATTTAGCATTACGTAAAAGTGTTCCATGACAATGAAAGGCATCGTCAAAAGTTGACCTAAGATTGTCGCGGAAAGGCCTAGTTATTCTAGCGCATAGTCAAAATTCATCTATGCTTCTATGATAAGGCAATGCAGCAGTTTTAACGTTATAAAATATAAAGCATTTTCTGACTGTATATAGCAGCCATGTAGTGGCTATAGCAAATACTACAGTCAGATCTTATCTGACTATAGCACTATTTAGGTAGCACCCAGAGGTACGCTGTGAGATCATTGACTCAGACAATAGTAGAGTCAAAATGTGAAAAAAAGTGACCTTACCCCAACAAAATTGCAAGAAAAGGTTTTTTGGCAGTTTTATCAACTATGGGGTCTGGAGAAAAACATATTAAAAGTTGGCATCGATCAGATCTCCGGAAAGAGTTTAAATATGACGTCATAAAAAAGATGGCCGCCGATATAAGAAATCGCTAGAAACTAGGCATAAGTCTGTAATTTAATAGTTTCTAATCATTTTAATAATGAAAATTATCACTAAAACTAAATATCTTGGCACCAACATAATTTTTGAAACTTTTCTTGGCATCATCAATAACATCAGGACGTTATCCGTGACGCCAGGACGTGACCTGTGACGTCATGACGTGATCTATGACGCCAGAATATTGTTTATTTCTAATATGTGTGTTCCAGTCCAGATTTAATGGCGCAGGGAGACATTTGATGATTTGAAAGAATTTCAAGTCATTTCTGAAGGGGACCCAAATTGATAGCAGTGATAGCTCCCTTACAACTGGGACTGGGGTTCAAATGCACCATCACTTTCGATCAAGGTTTTGATAGACAGTCTGTCTGCCATGGGCTATTGCTCCTCATATAGTAAAGTGCAAAGCTTTGAGGAAAACGCCGCTTCTTCAGTGGCTCCTGATGTTTTAGGTGAGGACAAAGATATGCATGATATAATGCTTTTATTTTCCGCGGATAACGTTGGACCGCAACATAATGACCCTGGATGGATAGAGAACATTTCATGGTATGGGGATGGTAGCAGCCATAACACCAGGCACACGAACCAGTCACACTATTCCGAGGAGAAAGATGTCTGACTTTAACATAGTTGATAAGACGAAGATTGAGATCAAGGATTACCGCTTCCCAAAGAATACTCTTCGTGAGCATTAAGTTTACGCTCTGCCACTTTTGAATGTTGTTGATCATAAGATTGATGTATTGTGGGAGATGTCCTTCCGCTTCAAGCAAACACTACCAAATTGGCAAGGAGTGATGCACCTGCTACACAAGGACTGTCTCCACCCTGACAATCATCAGTATTGTTCCTACCAATGATTGATATGAACCCTAAAGATAAGACATGCATCTTCTCTACACTCGACTATATATGTGCTCTTGCTTTCAAGCACAGTGTCCCACCAATTGTAACCTTTGATCAGCCACTCTTTTGGAAAGCTTCTGAGATTATACATAAGTTCAAGATGGTAGTCCACTCAGAGATGTTATTTTGTTATTGGGGAGCTTTCATACTTTCATGATTTTGTTGGGGGCCATAGGAACACTTATGGATGGAAGTGGACTAAGGGAAATCCTGGAGACAGTGTATGGTGATAACGCTGTAACACATATGATGAGTGGCAAAGCTGTGCAACATTTCGTGGACATCTTCTTTGTTAAGCAGTGTCTCACGATCATATAGTGACCAAGGTAATTGAAGCCGATCCAAGTTTTGAAGATCTACTTAAAGAGCTGGAAAGATTGTATTCTCAAAAAGAGACTGGTAAAATAAGTTTAGATGCACTGCTGAAAGCAGACTGCATGGAAAGAATTTCCAATGCTCTCACTTCATGAAAGTGTGAATTATCCAACAACTCAAAAACAAGCAAATTGTGGATTAACTATCAACGAATGTTGGGAGTTGCACAGGAGCTTATCAAGGCTGATCACACAGGGTCATGGCAAATGCATCTCCATGCTATATATGACTGAATGCCAATATTTGCTGCTGCTGGACACCCTAACTATCTGAAGTCTGCTTATCTTTACTTACAGAAGATGAGGGATCTTGAAAGTGAAAAGTCCCCAGTGTTTCAGAAATTCAAAAATGGATTCCATGTTATTTGACGCAGCAAAAAAAAACTGAGTTGGCCTAAGTCCTGACTTGGTGATAGAGCAGACACTAATGCGGTCGCTTAAAATCACCGGTGGGCTAACAAGAGGAAGTGGCATGTCAGACCATCAGAGGGCCGTTTGGACAATATCTGTCCCTATATCTTCCGCCTACAACTACGCCATGCAGGAATTCTGTCAGACATCATATGCAACAAGTGAACAGCACAAGGAGGCATCTGCTTTTTGTATGGACAGGGATATGAGAGACTTAGACAAAGTTGCGAAGCTTGGAACACTATTTTCCATTTTTCAATGAGGCAACCTTGCGCAACATTATCACAGGGATAAATGCTGATGAGGGTGTCAATGTTGAAGAACTTTTCAATGTAGGCAGAGACACAGTAAAACAAATGGAAAGACACCCAGTTTTCTCATATTCCCACAAAAAGAACACTAAAGTGAAGACATTAGCATCAGCTCAAGCTGTCAAAGTTACAGAGGATCGAACCATTGATCCAGCTCTATTGTTTCAGAGGTTCCTTGTGGTATCGCAGTCAGGTGACCTTTGCCTTGATGAAGTGATGCAATATGAGCTCTCCACCTATCCACCATCCTTATTTGAAGGAAAGTATCTCTTTCGAAAACCAGATAGAGCACTTCTTCTGGAAGCTTTGAAAGACCATGGCACTTCCTTATCAGATGGTGCTGTTCTTTAGTCCATTCTAAAGACTGATCACTATGTTCTTGACGGAGCTTCCCTCCTACATCAATTGAAATGGACCGAGAGGAGCACTTACACTTCAATTGCAGAATCGTATGCATCTTTCACGTCCGAACTGTATGGTAATGCTACTGTTGTCTTTGATGGGTACAATGGAAGACCATCCACAAAAGACAACACCCACCAAAGACGAAGCCGAAGTCAGGTCACCAACAAGGTCGATATTGTAGAGTCAACCAAATTTTCTGGAAAAAAAGAGGATTTTCTTTCAAACACAATGAATAAACAGGCCCTTATTAACCTGATGATTTAAATACTTGCGCCAGAAAGGCTGCAACGTTATTCAGGCTGATGGTGATGCTGATGTCGATATCGTAAAAGCAGCAATCACAATGGCATCCTTCAAATCAACAACTCTCATCGTGGAAGATACAGATCTTTTGGTTTTGCTCTTGTATTATGGAACCACGAATGACTGCAAAGACCTGTACTTTAGATCAGACAAAGGTAAAGCAAATGTGTATAACATTAAAGTTCTGAAACTCTTACTAGGGGAAGAAGTGTGCTCTGATCTGTTGTTTGCCCATGCGTTTTCCGGATGCGACACTCACGGAGGGTATATCTTAAAGTTATGGTGTGGATGTGTTCGGACGGTGGCATGGATCCTACAGACTGGGGCTGGAGTGTAAAAGGGGGTCAACTGATTCCACTCATGATGGACAAAAGCCCTGCTTCGAAAGTCTGTTGAAAATGACACACTGCAACTGCTCGACAGGTTGCCGCACACTCAAATGTAGCTGCAAAAACATGGCCTTGAATGTACCTAAGCCTGTGGACCTTGTCAAGGGGACACTTGGGATAATATATCACTCAACCCAGTATCAGATGATGATGGTAATGAAGGCTGCATGTGACTGTAAAGGTTTTATAGTAAGGATAACGCCAGCTGGTAAGCTAAAATACTAGAAATTACCAAACAAACCAATATGTGCATTTAAGTCTTCTAATCTATAACTGCATAAGGAAAACATTAAATGTCGATATTAATTCATTAAGTGGTTGATGATGTTGAAATCTATATTGCAATGAACACAAATAGATAACAAAAAGTTAGCCATTAAAAGCACAGCTCATCCAGGGCATCACAGTGAAAGAATCATGATATTAAGAAAAATACATGACATAATCGCGCATAGATGACGCCATAGATAACACTATCACAGCATAACGCCACACAGGTACAATGGTCAGATTAGAAAATTAACAATCATGTAAGATACTGATGCCTTAAACTTGTTTTCATACTTAAAAATGCCGGAAACCGTATGCAAATCATTGAAATTAAGCATTTTATTACATTTTGGCAGCCATTTTGTATGACATCATATTTAAACCCTTTCCGTGATCAGATTTTTGCCAACTTTTAGTATGTTAATCTCCAAGTCAAATAGTACCAAAAATGCAAAAAAACCTTTTCTTGCAATTTTTTTGGGGTTACGTAGTATATTGACTCTACTACAAGCATAAGTCATGTAATCTAACCACATCTTGTTCTAGAATCACAGTCTGAAGCCTGGAATACATAACAGGGGCGATGGAGCATTTGAAATATTAGGGAGGGGGCTAATGAGGTCAGGTCACATTTGATAACAATATTGGGGGCTAATTAGGTTGGGTAACATAATAACATACTGTATGTTCACCTAAAATTAATAAAATCCAGGCCTCCCCTCTCTCAGCTTTGTTGCCCTGCATAAAGATATAACTTATCATTTTACACTTGTTGGTACTTATTCAGAGTTTGCTTCAGAGTTTGCAAAGAAAGAAATGAAATGTCTTTCAAATTAACACTGGTTCAAAATCATTCAGAGCTTACAACACAGTATTAAAAGCTCAGGTGAACAGGTTGACTTAAACTTGTTTGTTTGAAGTTTTGTCCCTATTCGTAGAGCTTGCAGTACGGAACGTGAACATTGTGAACCTGTAGGTTTGAAATTGACACTTGAGACTTGACTCATTTTGTAGCTTGCAGCTGGAAACATTGCAGCTAACCAGGCTTAAAAAGTTCAAACCTGAACTGCCCTCATCTTTTTGAACCTGAATTGTCTCTCATGTTGTAATTTGCAGTTTGGAGTCCAAACTAAAAACGAAATGAAACATTAGTAAGTTTAGAGTCCTTTAATGGATATTGGCATTGCCAGACAAGCTATAGTAGTAACACCCATACTACAGTATATGTATAAGTTTTATCTAGGGTTTGCATGGATGTTCTAAAATAATGGAATTTGACACAAAGATAAACCAGCTTTCCTCAAATTCAATTATGCCTTATTCATGTGACCTTCACAGGTTCAAGGGGTGCACAATTTAGTGATAACATTGCAATTCAATACATGTAGGCTTGTCATTTTATGCTTCTTGAAATCCAGAAATAGACCTGTTAAGAAACTGATATTTATTAACAAAAATGATACATATCCATGCAAGTAGTAACCAATACAAAAGTATTTGCGTGTATCTTTCACTCATCCATGCAAATAAGCAAAGTGTAATTAATGATTTAACACTAGCACGGATCCATGCGACTATTTATTGTTTGGCATGCTATTACTTGCTTTTCTGAATAAAATTGGGATGCATGCTCCGGAAGCATGGCTACCATGTGTTCTGAATGATAACTCAGTGTAAATATTATTCAAAAACTCTCGTTTCTGATGTAAAGAATGAAATTTGTTACAAGAAATGCAAGTGTATGATGCGTGTAATTAAGGTAAGTTTTTTTTCCTAATATTGTAAACAGGTGTTTTTGTTTTCCGAGGGGGGCTTTAGGCCCCTAGTCAAAATTAACTTTTTCTTTGGGGAGAGGAGTGGGGGAGGGTACAAAATTAAATTAAATTAGAAATTAAATTTTCTTTCAACATTTAATTTGGTAAAGGGAAGATGACAAATGCAGGGATGGTGATATAAGGGGCCAGGGAGATATATTTTTTTGCATTTCTTTAAAAAAGGAAAATATATCTTTCTTTTACTTCGAGTGTAAAGTTCATGAGCAGATCGTGGGCATGTTCTTGTCAAGTGCAGTTTATACCCCATCAATAATTAAACAGAAAATGTTCCAATAATTTAGAAAGATGTTATTTATTTTCGTAAAAATGTATATACAAAAATTGTTTTCAATCTGCGATGACATTACATGTTACACATCAATGCCACTTTTCAGCACTCTAGTGAAATCTGTCAAATTTGAACTCTTAAAAACCCAAAGTTGGGACCATCCGCACAGTCGCCTGGAAAGACCACCCGCATCCGCCTCTCCCTCTTGCACTCCCATCTCTTATCCGGCTCCCCTGCCCCACTCTGCCCTACTTGTAACTCTGATCTCTCCATCAAGAATATCTTCATAAGCTGTCCCTTATACCAGAACCCCAGATCTCTTCTCTCCTCACTATCCTCAATCTTGGACCTTTTTGAAAACAATTCTTCCTCAAACATCATCAAGCTCCGCAACAACAACCTCTTCCACCACATTTAACTTCCCCTTTACCTCCTTTTTACACCTAAACTTTTGTTTTTTCTTTCTGTTTTTCTTCCTTGCAAGCCTTTCTTTCCTCATTATCCTGAATTACACCATAATTTATTAACACCCTCTTGGCACATTTGACTCTGACTGTCGCGGTGCCGTTAAACATCAACAAACCAAACCTTAAAATGGAATATGATACAGTATTAAAATGGGATTTCACCAATTTGTGTCTCCAATAGTCCTCTGTCACATATATACATGGAAATGAAAATTCATGGGAATAATCCTTTCAATTTAATCCAGGGGGAAATTTGTCCTTTATACAGTGGAGCATTTTGCCACACCTCATGCTCTGATGACCCTTTTGCCACTGTTACTGCATAAAATGCTCTTGTCCAAGTACAATGAAATGCAATATTCATAACAGCTAAAATTGTAGGCTGGAATTGCTTAAATTGGTAGTCTATAAGGGATGGCAAAGTCTGCAATTGTCTCCATGAAACAAATACTCTATTTAGGGTCCTGTAAAAGAAAGAATTAGGAAAAGCGGACCATTAAAAATGTGAATTAGATATGTGATATCTAGGGGTAAAAAGAATGGAAGAACTTGTGGTCAGAAAATTGTAAATGAAAAAAAATATTAGTGAAGAAATCGAAGGATACATTATATAAGAAACATTTTCTCAAATTTTCTTTTTTGCTTTTTCCTTCAAACAAAGTTTACAGTAGCTGGCAGCCGAAAATTAATGGTATATTTCTCTTGAGTCTCATGATAAATCAAATCTCTTTCTTGCACCCAGCAGTACGGAATATCATAAATGCTTCTAAACCTGACTCAAAATTTGTATGTGTTTTTCAATTGACTTTTGAATTTGTTTGCATGTGCGTGCGTGATGGGTGAATATTTCTGTATCCAACTACAGTGAAACAACCAGATCATGTGATTGACTTCTAAATTCTATATAAAATCTAAAAAAGCTGAAGCCTTTTAAACTTTTGGGCCACCAGCTCCTTAAAGGAAAGGACTTGGAATCTACAGTACAGTCATTAATATGCCCTTTAATAGGTCAATATATTAGCTTCATATTTTGTTATCCCAAAAACCTGGGTCAGTACTAAGATATGAACAAAAAGTAAGTGTGCAAAAAGGGTATCTAAAAAGTACATTCTCATATCAATTAGTACAAAACAATTTATTTCATTTCTTTGGCATTATTAAAGGAGCACAAAGGAGCCGAAATGTGAGTGCATATTACTTTGGAGTCTCAAGAATATTCTAACACACTTTTGGCGTACGTGATGGTACTGAAAACGTTTCGTACAAATGTTGAATGTGATCTTAATTTTGATGACAAGAGTTATCAAAATTTATTTTTGCTCTCTATGCGATAGCATCAGGAACCTTTGTGGTCATGATGGCGTGTGTGTGTACTGTATGTATGTATGTGTGTATGTATATATGTACTGTACATGTATGTATGTATGATATCTCAAGAACAGTAAACTGAATTCATGTCATATGTGGTACACAGATGGCCCTGATCTGTAGGTGTGCCCTATTGTTGATGTCATGCATATTAATGAGTAGGTGGGGCTTGATGTAAAATCTTGAAATGTTTATATTTCAACAACCAAATGTCTGTTTTGTTTCAAATTTGGTGTATTTATGATGTTAGCTGGTGTGTACATGTTCATGATGTTAAAAGGTTGAATTTCATTATTATGCATTAGTGGGCAGGGCTTAATATGATTTTGTAAACAAAAAGCACAAGTTAACATGATATCTCAAGAACTATAAACTGGATTCACATCATGTTTGGTACACAGATAGCTCATGGTCTGCAGATATGATCTAATATTTCATGCATATTAATAAGTGGGCGGGGCTTAAAGTGAAAATTTGAAAGAGTAATAAATGAGCAACTGTCTGTCCATTTCGCATCGTATTGGGCATGGTAATTTTGTTGGTTATTGTGTACATGCTTATGTTATCAACAGGTGTTATTGATATGCATGGTGGGTGTGGCTTAATGTGAAAGTGCTAAATGATGTAAACACGTACCATAAACGATATATCAAATTTTTACTACATGTAGTACACAGATAGGTCATGGTCTGTATGTATGTTTTAATGTTGTGGTAGTGATTTCATGAATGCTAATGAGTAGGTGGGGCTTGCTGACAAATTCTTGAAATAAGATCAATGAGCAATCGTTTTTGCATCATACTTGCTTTGATAATGTTGTTAATAATTGTGCAAATGCTAATGTTGTCAACATTTTTATTAATCTGCATGGTGGGTGTGGCTTATGAATAAATATCATGGAACAAATATTTCATGACATGACAGTTAATACAAATTTTGCAAATCAATCAGCTGATGAAAAAGCATCGGAACCACAAAACCTTCAAGGTTCTGGTTCACTTTTAATATTGAACAACATGGAAGAATGCGTAGTGCGTATTAAAAATATATTAACAAGATAATAGAAATAAAAAAGTCATAAACAACATGAACTTAGTACCACATTCCCGAAAGGAACATTTGATTTACAAAAAAAGAAAACAATTTATAGGCACTAGCTCTGATGGTTGGTATATGCAATCAAAATATTTTGTCTTGGCCTCAAACAAACACAGCTCCTACATTTTTAGACCTTGTAATTTGAAGATGGTTGCTATAAAATAATTTTGTCATAAAAATAATTTGAAGATGACTGCCATAAAATAAATCTGTCATAAATTTGCTACCTATATGCATGAGCATCTTTTTGAATATACTGTACATATATATGCTCATAGACCTATAATTCAACACAAAAACAATGAGCATATTTTTAGAGTGGGGGGAAGGGGGAAAGTACACCTCTTGGCCTTATGGTAAGCTGCATACAGTATGTACAGTATATGAGGAAATTTGCTTCCTCTGTTTCTTCTTGGTGTCAAGATTTGTTGTAAAACCCACAGGGGGATGCATTCAATATTATATACAGTAATGGAAAGTGATAGGATTTGTCTACACTACTAACATTTGCCCTTTATGTACTGTATGATGTTATCCCAGATAAACTTATTGCCTCTCCGCAACTCAAACTGTTACCTGTATTATCATTACAAGTAAATGTTTACATTTCAATTGAGCTTCTTTTGTTCTTTTGTGAGTGCAAACTGATCACACCTTTTAATAGCCCAGCGCATTCATTAACAGACAGAGAATTTACCTGTGCAGGTTTTCTAGATTAAAGTTCAAACTCATGAATAAACATCAGCGTGCACTGCGGTTACTGTCCACAACAATAGTTCCTATAGCCCCTTAATCCTCGTTAGGTTCCCAGGAGTGTAGGAAGCTTTCAAAAGGTGTGGGGCACAACCTCTTATGGGGGCACTTTTCAAGTGATATGCATGTCCCCAATCCCGATTTGTAGATAAAATAAGTGAGCCCAAAAAAGAGAGTAAAGTAAAAGGGGAACTTCATATTTAAAAAGGGGCACTTTATCAATGGGGACACATCCCCACCCCGTACATGGGACTGACAAAAGTTGCCAGTTTCCTACTATTGGAACAGTAATTGAGGGGCACTTTTCAGTTTGAAAAGAGGCACTTTTCATTTTGAATAGGTGGCACTTTTGTCATTTTTGGGAAAAGTGTGTGTAGGAGAAGGGGGCATGTGCCCACAGTGCCCCCTCCCCTTGGTTATACACCTCTGTAGGTTCCACCCATGATTATAGCTTATTCTACAGGATACATACCATAAAAAGCGTCTCTCCCTTGAGACAATATTTTTATCTCTAAAAAAATGGTTAATGGGTTTGTAATGATTGCAGAGTCACTGTTTGCGTTGCTATTGACATACACATATTTGTAAGATTATTATCTGTATTTTACGTGCCCTCAGTGAGGTAGTCGGTCGGGTTTCATTGTGAAGATGATGACACACACCATGCATTGATCACCATTTCTATGGTAGTTGATGGTATAGTGAATATATTGAGCAGAAGTCTAAGGAAGAATCCAAATTCTTTAAGAATGTCTGGTAAGTTATATTTTCTTTACTTGCATTTTTCAAGAACTACAGTACAGGTATATGAATATTTTCAGTATTCAAGTTAACTGTAAATGAATGATTACAAATTGTTTTGTCAATGTCACCTTTTAAACAAAGTCAGCTTTAACATGTGAGTGAATCTGTTGATGATGATGACATATAGGCCTATTTATATGCCAAGCTTGGAAAAACCTGCAAAATATTGGCGGGAAATAATCAATAAGCAAAAAGATATAATTTATTCATATTTTTGTTATCAACAAAATATTTCTGCTGGATTCATGGCTACCCATGAACACTTTTACTAAGTACATGATTTGTGGAGATGTCAAGATTAGATATTTCAGTATATTTAAAAAAAAAAATTACTGCGCGACCACAATTGTCCATAGGTCACTGGTACGAGGCCCGAAGGAACCTTGAAATGTTTGTACCTTCAAAATTAATGGAAAATTTGTACGAAAACAGACTTAGTACAATGTTATGTAGAAAAAATGTAGTCCAAATAACAAGTGCAGGAGTCACATACTCTTCTGGCACATATAGAAATTATTACACTGGTCAGTTCTTGTAATTATAATAATGAAATCAAGGTGAAAAAACCTGGTTGTCCAGTGTCTCAGAATTTCATTAACTGGGCAACCAAAATTCTTCACTGTGCGACCATTTGGTCGCCCACTGAATAATTTTGGTGTTATCATGTTAAAAAAATGCATTGAGATATTTTTTGAAAGATACAGTACTATTGTACATATCATTTGAGTAAATGTGTTTTATTGTGTTCATTCGACACCATTCAACTACCAAGAAGACAGAAAAATGATCTAAAATATGCTTGCTTAAAAAAGCCAGATATCGTGTTATTGTGGATAGATGAAAACACAGTACAACCCATGGGTGTAGCTGGGGGAGGGAAGGGGAGTTGACAGGTTCATACAACCCCCCCGAAAGAATAAAATGGTAATAGTAAAATATCCAGAAAATATGCTAAAAGGTCCAAATGTTTCCCTCAGCGACCTGCCCCCCCTCCCTTCTAATCCAAAAGGCTGGCTACACCCTTGCAATCCAACATTTATGATGGGTCAAAATACTTACACAATCACAATCAAGGCAATTAATTTTCACCTCGGAAGTGACGTATGCTAGTATAATGTAATGGATCCACTGGTGACGGGTTGAAAAACTTTCTTGGGACAAGATTCACTAGCTCTTTAAAGGAATATTCCCATGGTTTTTTGTAAGAAAATTATTTGAAAGAGCCTACTTTTTCAGCCAAATTGGTACAAAAATCAGGTTGATATCATATTCTTCTGTTTAGGAGATATGGATTTTTAAAGATTTTACAATTGCATTTTAAAGTTTTTGTAGAGTATGATGAATACGTGTTTGATGATGTCATAGAGACAATTCCATTGCAAATGCTTATGTATTTCTTTGAAAGTTAATTGGTTGTTTCTGTATGATTAGAAACAATTTTCTTAAAGTTATTGAAGTAGGGTATATTTGGCAATGTATATCAATATGTAAATTTCATCAA